>JAJOOE010012552.1:0-43597 GCA_036250405.1 Solanum raphanifolium | reverse complement strand
ATCATCATTTTTGAAAGCATTGTAGAAAATCATTAAAGTTCTTCAAATTTATCAAATATGTGAGGAATTACTAATTTTTAAAACATTGAATAGAAATAAAAAGAAACTTATGTGAGGACTGCAAAAATTGGATATCCTTCCTTATATAAATAGTAGTAATTAAAAAAAATTAATTTCAAAATTTGCAATTTTAATCCACATCATGATTAGTAATAAATCACATTTCATTATATAAAAAATAATCTATTTTTATTGAACAATAAATAATGTAACTTAGCAACTAATGGGGTGAATGAAAGACATTTTCTAGATTTTTTTCGACTAGAGAACAAAATATACCTTTAAGGAAAACAGTTTGTAACTCGATAAAAAATTTGAGTTATCGATTCATGGCCCGACCCAAACTGTCAAGACCTGAGCCTACATCCTGGCGTGACTGGCACTCAAGAACTATTTCTGATCTCCAATCAAACCCTTGGCCTAGCTACCTGACTTACATGACACTAAACAATGTGTGGAAGCTTAAAATAGACGAGCACTTAGACATTCAAGAAAAGTCTTAAAATATTGTCTTGTAAATACTTGACATGAATTATACAGTAACAAAATACTCTGAGAAACAATGGAAACATCTAGTACTATCTTTCTATGAAGCCTTAGGAATGTAAGATAGATGTCGGGACAAGACTTGCGACACCTCCAATACTACTAAACTGACTGGAATGGGAGTCTCCCGGAGCAAGAAGGCCTAACCAAATACTGTATGCAAGTAATACTGATATCTACGAAACATTTGTTGATAATCCTGAGCACCTCTATCTGTATCATAAGATGCATGTCTAATGAAGCCAGGACATTGAATGTAGTGGTAAGTGATAAGGTTAGAGTAAATAACTAACTGACTTAAATGATTGGGAACAACATGACTGGGTCAATACATGAATATGAGGTGAAAACCATGTAAGCTTTACAACAAAATATGCAATGAAAGCAACATGAAAATAATATAGTTTACTTTGTGGGGAGTTTCTCTAACCAACAAACACTTCCATGAGCCTAGCAATGATACAACGTTTCGCCCACATTGCAAATGCCATCTTATACCTTGTCGGGGGTATAAGATGATATTGTGACTATGGATCCATAAAATAGGTCTTCTCAGAGGCGGTGAGGAGTCCCATATAGAATTAATGATATACTATCCTACGTTGTCTACGTAGGGTTATTGGGCTTTCGAGTTATAAAAGACTCTAAACCAATTCAGTGCTGGATACTACTCCCAAAATAGTTGATATAACTTCTACTCAACCCACCCATTACAAAGAAGATACTATATATATAATGACATTTGAAACATGCAAGGAAGGCCTAAGGACAAGGCAAGGACATTACATTGTGAAAAGAAGTGAAAAAGTTGGAAAAACCTAAGGAAAAAGAAGTTTGGAGCTCACAAAGGCCACTCGCTGAGTGTGCCTCCACCTCATCGAAAATTCCAACGAATTAGCTCATGACCTAAGACAACTCGGCAAAAATAAAGGCACTTCGGTGATGCCCTGAATGGAATGGTGAGTTCGACTCAGCTTGCCTTATTGAACAGAATAATTGGACGCAACAGTTAAGCCTTGAAGGTGAATTTCTTACTCAATTTCGGGACCTAACTTATCTTGTTACGATTGATTTCTTCCAATTCCTCTTTGATTCATAAATCCAACCAAAATTCATTGAATACCCACATAAAATCTATCAAGAGTCATCATTCATTCGCAAGATCCTTACCTCAAGAATTAAAACCTTCATTGTTAAAGAATAGGGTTAAAACTCAAGAACCCTTCAAATTTTTTTACATAAATGATTTCATTAATGAATTAACGAAGCGATTACATGATTGGAATGAGGATGAACAAATCCATCACTATGAGCAACCTCACATACCTTGGAAGACCAATTGTTCTTGGCGAAGTCCTCAATTCTTGAAAGACGCTTGAAACCTTACCCTTTTCTCTTCTTGAAACCCTCCTCTCATACCTAAGAATTTTGGAACGTGGAAAAAGTGGTCTCAATCATATTAGACCCTAACTAGGAGTGAAGAAACGTTTTAGGCCTAAAGGGGTAAGGAAAAGACCAACATAACCTTTCCTTACACGAATGAAAAACTTTAACTAGAGAGGCTCCACTAAAATAACAATAACTTCTTACTCGGACCTCGAAATTTAACAAACTTGGTGGCGTTGGAAAGAGGACTCAAAGACCTTCGATTTGATACCTCATGAGCCACCTAAATATTTTTTTTCTCAAATATATGGTCGTTTGAAGTTGAGCCAAAACATACAAACTGACGTAAATTCAAGGTGTTACAAATATCTCCCCCTAGGGAACATTCGTCCTCGCATGAGATCACACTAAGTAGAACATGAGTGGAAAGCATTTAACCCCAACTCAAACACACAACATGCAATTTGCATATCTCAGTATTTAAACTTAAAGAGTGTTTCCAAAGAGTTAGTACCTTGGTTTGGAATTTCTTTGGGATGAAAGAGATGTGGGTATCTCTTCTTCATATCCTCCTCAGCCTCCCAAGTAGCTTCCTAAACAAATTGATTTCTCCATCAAACCTTGATTGATGCAACCTCCCTGGTCCTCAACTTGTGAACCTAACGATCAAGGATCTGAATAGGTATTTCCTCATAATATAGGTTGTCCTTAATACAAATATTTCCAGTAGGTACAATGAGTGAAGGATCGCCCATACATTTCTTTGGCATGGATACAATAAACATTAGATGAACTGTTGCTAATTCTGAACGTAGCACCAATTCATAAGCTATATTGCAAACCCTCCTAGATATTTTGCAAGGACCAATACACTGGGGATTGAGTTTCCCTTTCTTACCAAATATCATAACACCCTTCATGGGTGAAACCTTCAAGTAGACCAAATCATCAACTTCAAATTCTAAGTCGCTTTTCCTAACATATGTATAGGATTTTTGAAGACTCAGAGTTGTTTTTAGCCTTTCCCAGATAATCTTCACCTTCTCCATGGCTTGATGAACCAAGTCTGGTCCTATCAACTTGGCTTCACCGACCTCAAAGCAACCAATAGGCGATCTACACCTTCATCCATAAAGAGCCTCATAGGGAGCCATCCAGATACTAGAGTGATAACTTTTATTGTAAGCAAACTCTATTAGAGGCATGTGATCATCCCAATTACCTTTGAGTCTATGACATATGTTGTCAACATATCTTTTAAATTTAGGATTGTGCGCTCTACTTGGCCATCAGTCTGAGGATGAAAAGAAGTACTCAGATTTACTTTCAAACCCAAACCTTTCTGAAAAGACTTTAAAATTGAACACTGAATTGTGCACCTCGATTTGAAACAATAGACATAAGAACTTCGTGTAGTCAGACTATCTCCTAAATGTATAATCTAGCATAATCTTCTTCTGAATTTGAGTTCTTTACCATAAGAAATTGGTTGATTTACTCATCTCATCTACAATCACCCAAATCAAATCATGCTTTCTACGAGATCACGACAAGCCAATAATGAAGTCTGTATTGATTATCTCCCACTTCTATTATGGAGGAGCTATAGTATGAGCCATACCAGCTGGTCTTTGGTGCTATACCTTGACTTGCTGGAAATTTGGGAACTTAGCAAAAGAGTCTGTAATGTACCACTCCATACTACTCCACAAATAGACTTCTCTCAAGCCTTGTTGAACCGGGATGAATTGAATAGTTGGAACCGTGAGCAAGTGCCTTGATTTTCTCTTGGAGTTCATCCACCTTTGGTACACACAATCTACCTTGACATCTCAACACACCACCTCCCCCTTGTTCAAAAGCCATCCCTTTTGCTTATGTATATTGGAGTTTAGTTCAAGTAACTCAGGGTCTTGTTCTTTTCTCTCCTTCTCTTCAGACACTAGTGATGATTCAACTCCATTCATCACCACAACTTCGCATTCGCTGGAATCCAAGAGACTGACTCCCAATCGAGCAAGTCTATGAACTTCCTAAGACAATTATTTCTTGCCTTCCTTAACATGGGAAGTACTTCCCATAGATAGCCTGCTCAAAGCATTAGCAACAACATTAGCCTTCACGGGGTGATAGAGGATAATCATGTTGTAATCCTTGAGAAACGTTAATCACCTTCTTTGTCTGAGATTTAACTCTTCTAACTAAATACATACTGAAGACTCTTGTGATCGGTGAACACATCAACATGTAAACCATAAAGGTAATGACGTCATATTTTCAAACCAAATACTACAGCTCCCAACTCAAGATCATGAGTCAGGTAATTCTTTTTGTGAACCTTAAGTTGTGTGGAGGCGTAGGCTATAACCTTACCATTATGCATCCATACACAACCAAGTCCAACTCTGGAAACATCACAATACAAAACAAAGCTTTTTGTACCCTCTGGTAGAGACAACACTTGGCATTAGTTAATCGGGTTTTCAATACATGAAAGCATTTCTCACAAGCTTCAGACCATTGAAACTTTCCCATTTTCTGAGTTAACTTAGTCAACGGGGAAGATATAGACGAAAGCCCCTCGACAAACCTTCTATAGTAACCACTGAATCCCAAGAAACTTCTTATGTCAGTTGGAGATGTGGGTCTGGGCCAGTTCTACACTTTTTCAATCTTCTGACTATCAACTCGGATCCCTTAACCAGATACAATGTGGCCTAAGAATGCCACGAACTAAATCCAAAACTCACAGTTAGAAAATGTAGCATACAAATCTCTATCCTTGAGAGTTTGGAGAACTATTCTGAGGTGACTAGCATTATCCTTCACATTCCTCGAATAAATCAGCATGTCATCAATGAATATAATCATAAACATGTCATGATATGGATTAAATACTATGTTCATAGTATCTATGAACATTGTAGGAGCATTAGTCAAACCAAACGACATAACAAGAAATTCATAATGACCATAATGGGTCTTGAGTGCTATCTTCGGGATGTCACTTTCTCTTACCCTCAATTGACAATAGCCGGATCTGAGGTTTATGTTAGAAAAGTAAGTGGCACACTGAAGTTGGTTGAAAAGGCCATTAAATCTTGGAAGGGGATACTTATTCTTTATGGTAACCTTATTCAACTGACGGTAATCAATGCACATCCTAAGAGAACCATCTTTCTTCTTCACAACCAAGACCGAAGTGCCCCAAGGTGAGACACTTGGTCGAATGAAGCCCTAATAAAAAAGATCTCTCAATTGCTATTTTAGCTCTTTTAACACAGCTGGAGCCATTATGTATGGTGGAATAGAGATAGGTTGAGTATCAAATAGAGTGTCTATTCTGAAGTCAATTTCTTTCTCAGGAGGGACTCTGGGAAGATTACCTGAAAAACCTCAGGAAACCGATTCACAATTGGAGATGAATTAATATGCGTTGTCTCAACACTAGAGTCATTAAATTGGACTAAGTCATAGATTCACCCCTTAGAGACTAACTTTCTGGCCTTAAGGTATGAAATGAAATGACCCTTAGGCACTGGTGAACTACTCTTCCACTCCAAAAGTGGCTCGTTAGGAAACTGAAACTTGACTGCTCGAATTCTACAATCAACTGAGGTATAAAATTCATTAAGCCGATCCGCACCTAGAATAATATAAAAGTCCAACATATTTAGCTTAACTAAGTCAGCCATGGTTTTCTTTTAAGTAACGAGGATAGTACAATCACGATAGACTCTTTATGCTAGAATAGAATCACCAACTGGTGTCGAAACATTTAAAGACTCAAGAAGTTGTTCAGGGGAAATTCTGAACCTCGTTGCAACATAAGGAGTTACAAATGACAAACTCGCATTGGGATCAAGCAACGCATAAACATCAAAAGTAAAGACTTTAAGCATACCCGTGAAAACAACATGTGAGTTCTCCATATTCTCGTGACTAGCTATAGCATACCTAAGGTTTGTACCCCCGTCTGATCCTGAAGTAGCTCCTCTTTGGGTATTTCTATCTAGTGGAGCTTCTGAAGAACAGTAGGCTTTATTGCCCCCATTATTTTGTCTATTCTTAGGGTATTCCCTAGAAAAGCGACCCTGCCTTCCACACTTGTAGCAAAGATCATTACCAACATGGCATTCTCCAGGATGGATTTTACCACACTTACCGCAGGGTGGGTTGCGTTTGAACCGTTGTGCTACATTTCCCTGTGATTGAGAAGTTTAAACTCTGAAATTCTAAAAGTTCTGGTTTCTATAATCAATTTTGCTCCTTGGTGCAGGCGCATAGGCTGACGATGGAGCAGGTCTAGATGATTTCAGCTAAAAGGATGATCGGTTCATATTTCTATTTTTCTGCTGGCCAAAATCCTAACTTGTTGTCTTACCTCTATTGCTATGACACTCTTCCATGTTCTTCTACTTGTCTTCCTCAACCTGCTGCTCATGAATCATCACACTAACTAATTCCAGGTCTCCTATCAACATAGCCATTTACCTTCCTTACTCGATAAGCGGGAAATTCCAGACGCGAACAAGGTAATTCTACTACTAAAATCAGCCACCATCTCCAGAGCATAGCGGGATAGTTGAGTGAACTTGAGGATATACTCTTCTCCCCTCATAGATTCCTTTTTAGATTAAGCAATTCTCTTACCTTTGCTGCCCTTAGCTCTCGGGGAAAGAAGCACCCCAAGAAAGCATCCTAGAACACAACCCAACTCAACGGTGGTGCCCCTTCTTCCCTGCTCTTTTTCCACTGAGCATACCATATCCTAGCAATACCATAGAGCTGGTATGTAGCCAACTCCCACACTCAGCATCAGCAAGATGCATGACTTCAAACACTTTCTGATGTCCATTCATAATGTTTTTTGGATCCTCATTGTTCTGACCCAGTGAACTCCGGGGGACTCATTCTTAGAAATTCTTGGACTCTAGATGCATCATTCCCATCATGATGTCCGAATCCTTGGGGACCAACTTTTATTTTCACCACTTGAGTAAGCATCTAAATTGCATTCATAAACTCAACATTGGTGACATCTCCTTGAGGGGGTGGGGTTTCAACTCATTTAGGGCATATTATTCAAGGATTTAGTGTCCTCAATGCCTATTTTATGTTCATAACTAATTTTAAAATGTTGATATGTAGCAATGAAGGATAGAGAGTAAGGAAAGGACATTACGAGGCAAATAGGAGCGAAAAAGCTGAAAAAAGTTGAAGGAAAGCAAAGTTGGTACTCACTAAAGCCACTCAGCAAGTCACCGAGTGGATCTTTAGCTCACCTAAACTTCCAACATGCTTGCCCATGGAAGAAATCAACTTGGCGAGTAGACAAGTCATTCGACGACATGCCAAAGAGATCGGCGATGAAAATCTGGCTCGTCAAAAGTTACAGAAAGATTTGACAAAAAAGCCACGCCAATAAGGCGAGAAGAGGAGTACTCAGCGGATCGACGACTAGTTCCGGGAACCCGACTTACTTCACCGAGTTGACTCCGTACTGAAATTGTGGGAATGCATAAATGTAATTTTGAAAAGAAAAGAAGAAGTTCCCACATTATTCTTTTTTCAGGGTTTTTGAATTTTTACATTCTAGAACATTGTTTTTACATTTTGGAGTAGAGATCTTGAGATTGTGACATTTTTAGATTAAATTTCAGCATTTGGGAATAGCTAATCATTGTCAAATCAGATGGACAACTTCATTGGTAACGATTTCTTGTTTTTCTCTATGTTTGACTAAAACCCCTTTCCTTGGGGTGTGATAATGTAGTTGAATGCGTTAATTAGCTAATTGATGTTGTTAGTTACTGATGTTATTGTTGTTTTGAAGTGGGTTCAATTAATTTTTCATGTTTTAATTGTGGAATTGTAATTGGAAATGCAATTCTAGGTTATTACTCTATACTTTATTAAGAAAGAGGTATTAGAGTCGAATTATTACTTGATAGTTGTATTGATTGCATCTTTAAGAATCTAGCTTGAGAAAATGGATTTTGCGTCTTTACAAATACAGCTTGATAGAGTTAATTAATTAAGGAATTGGGTTATTTGACTGCGTTTTGGTCGTTGAGGTTCGAAAGAACTCACTTGAAACATAATAGTTGATTGAGAAATGGCTACTTCACTCAAAACCTAGCCTACCTAGTAAGATTCAACATGTTTGAGTAACTAGTAATCACTCATTACGTGAATTTAGCATTCCACTTATCACAGTCCTAAGGACCATTCTCTATTTGTTTACTTCCCACTTTAGTTGTCATCAATTTGTTACCCAAATCCCCCTATTTGATATTAATCATTGAAACTTTGTGATTTACTTTAATGTTGTGAAACCTCTGCATCTACAAACGATTAGGACATAATTTTACTTCTTAATCGAATTCTCTATAGCATCACTCCCTCTGGGATCGACCTCCACTCTTAGTTAGGTATATACTTGTTAGTGACTGCCTACACTTAGAATTAGATGAATTGTAGTTGAGCGTTATAATGGGGTTGCACTTCCGGTGCATTGGGAACCTCTTGATCTTGAGGATTAACATTCCTCTTAGTAGAACGTCCTAGAACAACTCTTCGTGGAGGCATGATCTCAAATATACGCGTAAGCACCAGTTAGAAGAAACTTTCATAGAGTTGAACTCCATCACACAAAAAGGAGTAAGAAGAAGCTGAAACATTTCCTAAATGTTGTAGCCTCCTAATTATAGATATCGCGCGCCTTACATCGATAACAAGGACTCTACAGACAACTTCATAGACTCTTAGGACTCTTGAACTCTTGGCTATAATATCAAGTTTGTCAAGACCCGAGCCTACACCCTGGCGTGACTAGCACTCAAGAACAATTTCTGATCCCCAAGCAAACCCTTGGGCTGGCTGCCTGACTTTCATTACACTAAACAATGTGTGGAAGCTTAAAATAGATGAACACTTGGACATTCAAGAAAAGTCTTACAATATTGTCTTGCCAATAATTTACATAAGTTATAAAGTAACAAAATACTGTCAGCAACAATGGAAACATCTAGTACTAGCTGTCTATGAAGCCTCTAGCAATGTAAGATGTCGAGACAAGACTTACGACACCTCCAATACTACTAAACTGAATGGAATGGGAATTTCACAAAAGCAAAAAGGCCTCACCAAATAATGTATGTGAGTGAATAATGATCTCAACGAAATGCTTGTTGATGATCTTGAGCACTTGTATCTGCATCATAATAAGATGCAAGTCAGATGATGTTAGTACATTGAATTTTCTCTATGCTAAACATTTAGGAAACTATTTCACTTCCTTCTTACTCTTTTTCATGTGATAGACTTCAACTTTATAAAAGTTTCCTCTAACTCGTGCTTACTTGTATCTTTTCAGATCATGCCTCCACGAAGAGCTGTTCGAGAATGTGTTTCTAGGAGAAATGTCATCCCTCGAGATCAAGAGGTTCCCAATGAAAAAGAAGTGCAACCCCCTCAGGGAGATGTCACCAATGCTAAATTCAGGAATGCTATTCAGATGTTGACCTAGGTTGTGGCCAATGAAGTTGGTTAATGGAGAGGGGTTTGTCATGGTATGGCTGATACATCCCGGACCCGTGAGTTTTTGGGAATGAATCCCCCAGAATTCACAAGGCCAAACATCACTAAGGATTCGAAGAAATTTGTGGAGGAGCTGTAGAAATTAGTTGAGGTTATGCGTGTTGATGATGCTAAGCATGTAAAGTTAGCTTAATACCAACTCAAAGGTGTTTCTAGGATTTGGTACGGTCAATGGAAGAAGAGAAGGGCTGAATGGGCACCACTTTTGAGTTGTGTTGTCTTTGAAATTACCTTCTTGGGGTGCTTCTTTCCCCGTGATCTAAGGTACGCAAAAGATGAAAAACTTTTTTAATCTTAAGAAGGAATCCATGAGTGTCCGTGAGTATACTTAAGTTCACCCAGTTGCCCGTTATTCTTCGAAGATGGTGGAGGTTATGAGAAGTAAGATGAGTTTGTTTGTGTCTGGGTTGTTTCGCTTGTCAAGCAAGGAGGGTAAGGAAGCTATGTTGACAGGAAATATGGACATTGCAAGGCTTATGATCCATGTGTAGCAGGTTGAGGAAGATAAGCTGAAAGATAGAAAAGAGTTCTGCAATAAGAGGGCTAAAAAAACAGGTCATAAGTCTGAACAACTAAAGACCATAAATGTGAACCGATCATCTTTTTAGCATTAGACATAGTCCCACCATTTTTAAAACCTATTTTCGCATTTACCTGCCAACTTTTAGTAATTACGCGACTTTCCCAGATTTTTTGTGCATATTAGCCAATGGATCTAGTGCCTAGGAGCAACCAAAAATAATTCTGAATTTGAAAACCTTTGTAATGAGTTGGGGAAGCCATAGGTATAGTCTTTTTTTAAAGTGAAGTAGACCATACAAGAGTTTATTGAATAAGTAAAATCATCTTACATTGTCTGATCCAACCCAGGCCTAATAACATTACAATAAGGAAAACAAAGAGAAACAAAAGACGTCCAAGACTTGTAATGTCCGGACATCAAAGAAAAAGGGGCAAGGGGAAAAAAGTTTCATCTCCTTCCTCCTAACACAAGCGAAAACAACCATGGTAATCGATTGATAGAAGTATCGATGATTTGGAGAGACATCAAAAACTTCAAATTCAGTATCCAACTCCACTACAGAACCTGAAAGTTGTCGAGCTTAAGGTGTTTTCACCAAAGAGATTCTAAATCTCACGAATGCCATGAAAAAAATCTTAATGAAGAATTTTTTCACTCAACAACGCCAGATCTGGAGAGCTCTATAGATGATTATGATGTTTTTGTTGAACATAATCAAAGAACTGGTGGTAAATCTCCATCTTCATGTCCCTAGTGAGTGTCGATTCTGGTACCAAAGCTCTAGCTGGAAGCATGCCACTCCAACACCTGCTTATACCGAGAGTTCCAACAGGGTAAGTATTTGTTCCTCTCGATCCATTTCACTCTTCTTGATTTCCTTTTGAATGTTTTCATGCCCTCATTCACCCATTTTTCCAGAAGAATGTTTTGCCATCCTCGTCCACTCTTAGCAGATTGAGCTAAAAAAGTTGATACCACTGCTTGAAATTCAAGAAAGATAGGTACTCTATCAAACTAAAAATAATATCCCTTATTGTCACCAATGCATCTGCTTGAATGTTCAAATTCCAACTATGTGAATTCACTATTAAAATGTATAGTTTCATGTTATCTTCTCTGCGTATGATCATAAATTAGAAAAATCTCAATTTTGATATCTTCTTATCCTAAGGCTAGGAAGTTTTTCTTTCTCTGTATTGATTATGCCTCGTGCCTCAGTTGGTATATCCTGAAAATTTGAGTATGTTAGTCTTTGAGTACCTGCAAAACAGAAAATGTGGTTAGTGAAAAAGTTAGCCAACTGATTCCCTTCTCTGAGTATGTGTTCCGCTATCACTTCCTTGTCCTCCATAAGCATCTTAATCCCCTTAATCTTCATCACAATGCCCCAAAGCGTTTCCCAAATTACATCCAGAATATTCTACAAAGAAAGAGAATCAGTTTCAAGAGTAACAGTGAGAAGATTATATTGTACATATTACTCCAGACCCAGTCTTAATCCCATCACCTCTACTACTAGATTAGCACCATCAATAATCTCCTGACTTCAGCATAAAATAAATTCCTTTCTCCATTCTTGATAAAAAAAAAGCCCCATAACTTGGGTCTGGATTTCGTTTAGATGCACCATCAGATTACATTTGAAGGACCCCATCACTGGAGGATTCCACACTACTATTCTGCAACCAAGTGTGGAAGTGCACTCCTTAATGAATTTTATCAACCCAGGCCAAGATGTTGGTAAGTCTTTTAGCCAAGGGTAGTTATACTTGGCAAAGAGAAACAAATTTCTGTTTATTTCTATTTATATACCCACATGTGTCATTCTTCCTCCATGATTAATGGTGTTTCTCCTTGTCCAAATCTTTCGTATGATGAACAAAGGAACTGCATTGAAGAGCATTAAGTATAGTCCCACAATTTTCTAAGGCATATTTTCGCATTACCAACCAACTTTTAGAAAGTACACGACTTTCAAGGTTTTTTTTGTGTGTATTAGATCATAGATTTGACGCCTAGAAAAAACCCAAAAAATATTATGAAAAAATGTTATGAGGACCTCCATAATGAGTTGTGGAAACCCTACGTATAGACCCATTATTTTTATGGCATATTTTCGCAATTTTTACTAGCCGACTTTTAGAAATTACGAGACTTTCTCAGTTTTCCTTGTGTATTAGCCCATGGATCTGGCGCCTTTGAGCATCAAAAAAAAATTCTGAAAAACTTTATGATGACCTCTATAATGTGTTGGGAAAACATTACGTATAGTCCCACCATTTTTACGACCTATTTACGCTTTTACCAGCCAACTCTTAGGAATTCGTGACTTTTTCAGTTTTTTATATGTATTATCCCATGGATATGGTGCCTCGAAACACCCAAAATATATTCCTGAAATTTTTTTATGAGGACCTCTATAATGAGCTCGGAAGCATTATGTATAGTCCCACCATTTTAAAGCTTTTTTTTTTTTCCAAAAATAGACTTAAAATGATGGGAATATACGTAATGTTCCCCCAACTCAGTATTGAGGTCCTCATAAAATTTTTATAGAAAAAATTCGAGGGTACTCCAAGACGTCATATGCACGGGCTAATACACACGAATAATCAAGAAAATTGTGTAATTCCTAAAAGTTGGCTCATAAATGTAAAAATATGCCTTAAAATTGTGGGAGCATACGTATTTCTCCCCCAACTCATTACAGAGGTCCTCATAAAGTTTTTTTGGAAAAACAATTAAGGTGTCCCAACATGCCAAATCCATGGGTTTCACACAAAAAATCAAGAAAGTCGCATAATTTCTAAAAGGTGGCTCGTAAATGCAAAAATATGACTTAAAATGGTGGGATTATAAATAATGCTCTTTCAACTCGTGAAGGAGATCCTCATAAAGTATTTTCTAAAAAATATTTGGGCTGCTCCAGGGAGCCAAATCTATGGGCTAATATACACTAAAAAAAAGAAAGTCGTATAATTCCTAAAATTTGGTTCGTAAATGGAAAAATATACTTTAAAATAGTGGGAGTATACATAATACTCCCCCAACTCATTACAGAGGTCCTGATAAAGTTTTTCCATAAAAAACCTTGGGGTGCCCCACGACACCAAATCCATGGGCTAATATGCCTTAAAACGGTGGGAATATACGTAATGCACCCCCAACTCATTACGAGGTCGTCATATAGTTTTTTCAGAAAAATTTTAGGGTGCCCAAGGGGCCAAATCCATGGGCTAATACACACGAAAGATAAAAAAAACTGCCTAAATCCTAAAAGTTGGCTCGTTAATGCAAAAATATGCCTTAAAATTGGTGGGAGTAGATCTATTTTTCCTTCAACTCATTACAGAGGTACTCATAAAGTTTTTTCTAAAAACATTTCGGGGTACCTCAAGACACCAAATTGATGGGCTAATACACACGATAAACCAAGAGTCGTGTAATTACTAAAAGTTGGCTTGTAAATGCAAACATATGCCTTAAAATTGTGGGGAAATCATCCGGATAAAGGTCCTTAGAAATGTGATTTGAACAATTTTCCCTTCATAAAAGATTCTCTTTTTGACAATAAAAAAATCACCTTTTTTTCAATTAATATACCTTTATTTAATGATATTAAATATTGAATATGATAAATATTTTTAAAAAATTCTTATTACGAATAAATTCCTACATGAAGTTCTTTTTTTCAATTAAAATAAACTTGATCCAAAAAAGTAGCCAAATAACCTTCAAATAATAAGAGAAAAAAAAGCTTATAATAAATGTCCAAAATTAGGCACCAAAAAAGGTCTTTGAACGTGTTGGTAATCCTTTTTAACAAGGCTAGGCTCTCCCTTTTCTTATTAATGTTTTTCTCAATTAGAGACAAATGATTATTAGCACAATAATTAAATAATAATTATTTGAAGATATACATGTTAATTTTTCCCTAACCGAACCGGCCAGTGCACACCCCTATTTCCCATCACTCTTTTTTGAACATTCTCTTACTTGATAGGTTTCCGTAATAAAGATAGAGTGAACAACCAACGACTATTCACAATCAGAAAAATTGTGATGCAAAATTTAAGTAGCAATAAAAGTAAACATTGTATTTAAACTAAGATTACATTAAAACAGGTAACAACCATCCAAACAAGGTATTATTATAAATTTAGAACAAGTAACTTTAAAGAACTAGAGTCTCATATACATAAATTAAGAATCTTGTCTTCGTCTTTGCCTCTAATCACAAGGTACCAATGTTGGATCCAATGTGTCCTTCAGTGATCATCTTGAGTCGATCATCCATGTTCGTCATGGATCAATAATCTAGAAAGCATAGTTGGTAGAAGCTAGTATGTGAAGATGGCAAATGATCATCAAACTCGGAGGTTTTATGGATTGATAGTCTTGAATCAAGACCAACAAAGCCCTTTAAAGGAAGAGACTTAATTGAAGTCCAGAAGTAAATGAGCATTTTCCTCAGCTAAACAAACATACTCTCGACTATCTGCACCCAAAGAAAGAAAATTAATTCACGTCGATTTAATGAAAGTGAAGGATCTACGATAATGACAGAACATTCTGAATAATCGATTTGTTTGTCAAGCAGTCAAGAAGAGACTCATAAAATTATTCTTCAATTGTGTTGCGTTTATTAAATGTGTGCTACCAGTAGATACCAGATTGTAGTTTGATTTTCTAAATGAAGTTTAATGGCAAGTTTAACGGGTTATCGACATATTCAGCATACCTTCCAAAACCAGGATATTTGAAGATCACTTTCTTCATAGCCATGGTAATCGGTATGTGTTTTCCAATCTTCGACAGAAATATCACTTCTACGACCAAGCATCAAGTTGAAATTTTCAAGACTAAGACACCGAAAGAAGAACGGGAGCCTTGAAATAGTTATTACATTTGAAAAGCCTTCTAAGAAATACGTGACATGATCTGCTATTGATGTTACATAGTGATGTTGTATAAGAAGATTAACATAGGTCTCCCTGTTCTTGTTGTCCACAACGGTATCTTTCCCATTGGGACAGAGCTCTATTTCTCTCCTCAAACCCAACGACTCAACTTCACAAACAAATGTTAAGCCTAACACATCTTGATCCACTGTCTCTGCATCTATATTTATTGTCTCCTTGCAGCCACGGTACAAGAACGGATCCGCATCCCTAATGTCCTCCAATAATACACTTTTCCATCCAATTGCAAGAAAAATACGCGATCAAAACCAACTCCGATTTGTAGATCATATGCTAAGGCCAACACAGTCATCCTACTAGAGAACCGAAAATAATCAAGGTGTAACAGATTCACTTCAGATGTTGTAGCAAGCAAAAATGGTAGATGAGAAATATTTCTACACTAAATAAAAGGAAAAAGGGTCAAATGTACCTATCCCTCAACATTGCGATTTAGAGTGGATATAACTTTGTTGAAAAAACAGTCCCTTTTCTACTCCCTCATAAAATGATATGGGGTCGGGTATGACTAATATAAGGATTAGGTGTTTATTAGTTAGGTCGGGTCTGGAGGGGTAAAATATAATGTGTGAAGTAATTTATTTAAGACACCTAAGACGGGGAAGTGCATCTATGAATCATTTGTTAGACAACAAGGGTATATAGGCACCACTTATTAGACAATGAGCTTACCTATAAGCATCCTTTCTTTAATACTGAGAGTAGTGTTTAGAATGAAGGAAAACATTTTTTATGTGAAATGTTTTCAGAATATTTTCTCAGAAAATAAGGTGATTCTAACTTATTTTCTCATTTTTGGTTGGTTAGTGGAAAATATTTTCTAATATTTGGTTCATTAACGATAAGAAATTTTGAGAAAATATTTTTTCAGTTTGGCTAGAGAGTAGAAAATACATATTAAGAAATAGGTTCTGACCCAGAAACCAATCCTGAAAATTGATCCAGGACATGACCCTGACATTCGAATTGAGGAACCCAATGACTAGTGTAGGTTCTGACCCAGACAAACGACCTAAGACTAAACATGACTTTTGACCTGGGCCTAATATTCAAACTGGGGCCCAACTTTAACTTTGACTCTAATCTCAACACCCGAATCAGGACACAATACCAATGACCAATCGTATATCCAACCCCGACTCATAAATTAAGACCTGAATTTCGAACCAAAACCCTACCCCGCCACCCAATCCCTTTGACTGGTCCAGAACCTAACCTCGACTCTTACTCAGGACCTGACTTCTAAACTGAGAACCAACTCCAACACCTAAATCTACACACGACCTCAATAACTAATTAGGATTAAATCATGACACTCGACTCAGGACCCGACACTTGAATCGAGACCTGACATCTGAACTAGATCTTGATTTTCTAAGTGGGAGTTAACCTTACTTCCAACCTAGGACATGACATCCAAATTGAGGCTTGAGCCCAACTATCTACTTGAGGTTTGATGTATCGTGAACTTATGGCACATTTGATGCCTAAAACATAGGATTATTGCAAGTAATCAAGCATGTTTTTATTAATATGATGCTTTTTGGTGTAATATGTAGAAAAAGAGGTTTTGGAAGAATTTGAAGGAGAAAAGCCTAAAATAGAAATGAAGTGGTTGAGGATAGATTCTCATACGATCCGTGGATCTCTGTGAGGTCCATGAACCTAGCCATGAAGATAGTCTAAAGAGGAAAAATCCAAGTGCAAGACAACTAGACCCTGTATGATCTGTGGTGCCTTCTACGATAAGACTAGGAGTCTGTGAAGCTTGAGACTAAATCAGAAGGACAATTGAACGGGACTTCGTACGAGTTGTGAAGACCTATAAGGTCCATTTTGAGGCTCGTGGGAAGATGAGACTAATTTGAACAAATTGTTCTATGTGAAAGATTATGGAGGGAATAACAGACCGTGAAGACCTTTACGGGTCATTTACCCTCCCGTAAAAAACATCGACTAGGATTCATCTCTGAGACTATAAATAGTTATTTAAGGTTTTATTATATTATTATTCCTATTCTGAGACATGTTTTTATCGACAAGATGATAGCTTTCCATTTTTTGCTTATCTTTGGATAACTAATCAACATTTTGATCTTAAGTTTTAATACTTATTCGAAACTGAGTGAATTTCATTATCGTGAGTGTTTCACTTCTAACTCTTCACAATGTTTCACTACTATTTTGTCGAGAATGTGAGCAGCTAAAACACCATAACTAGGGTTTTCGGAACCTTGACTAGGTAGGAACTGTAGGATCAACAACGAATAATAATGATTGTCGATTGATGCCATGCATGCTTCATTTTTATTTTCCTTTTGAATGCTCTCTAACAAGTTCATGTGTTAGAATTTGTCGGTATTCATCACTTCCTTGAGGGAGAAGGGTATGATCAGAAAAATCTAGAAACAAGTGAACTTCATATTCTATAAACTCGTTTTGAAGATTTGAGCCCGAGAGGGGATTGTTTTCTAAAGAAGAAAACAAGTGTTGAAAATTCATACACTCTAAGATCGAGAGGAGACTAGTGATATTCATCTAGGGCTTAAAAGCATTTAGGTACTCTTAATTTTCTAATAATACATGCTTAGCATCAAAAGACCATTACATGTATGAAATTCTGAGTTGCATGTCGATGTCATAGGGAACACAATCCTGGTCTCTTTCATTTCATAATCAAAACTGTGAGACTATCGTTTTTTACTTTTAATACTGGATTCTAATTACTCTTTGTTACTTGAACACTAAATTAAACTCAATATATACTTTACATCATTTTTATTTCTTGAAATATCAACCACAACTGAATATAAGAGCTAGTTGACTTATTTCTTATGTATTCCCTATAGGACCAATTTTAACTTTTATTAAGTTCTGTTATTGATTTTGACCGTTTTATACTTCTTATGTGAAGTTTAAGATTTGACGTATCAAGGTACAACATCCAAATCGATACCAAACCTCAATACTTAACCTTGACAAATGATTTAGGACTCAGCCTCCATATCTGATTTAAAAATCATCACTCGGCCCTGACACCTAATCTGAACCCGACATTGAAACTAGGATCTGACCCTGACATCTTATGTGGGACCCGACTCTAACACCCGACCTAGGATATGGTTTCTGAATAGTGATCTGACCTTGATATTCAACCCCAACCACTGATTTGGGACTTGAATTTAATGCATGCCTTGGGACCCGACCTCAAATCTCTACTCTAACACCCGACTCGGAACACCACCCCAACATCTGACACAAACCCTGACCTTGCTTCGGGATTTGACCTCGAATGCTTACCGACGACAGGACACCTAAATCGAGATTCAACCTTGAGTTCATTCGAGACTTAGGAGTTGGGTCTTTAATCGAGGTCGGGAGTCAGATTTTGAATTAAGAATCAAGAGTAGAATTCCTAATTAGTATCGAGAATCGGTACCCGAGACTTGAGTTAGTGATGAAAGATAAGACATATCCCTCAAATTTGAGCAATAATGCATAAATGAAATGAATGGTTACCTTGATTTGGGAAAAAGCTTCTATTATCGTCTGGGCAAGCAACAAAAAGTGCGTTGTTTGGGTTGAAAATCTCCTGGGATGCTAGTAAGAACCATGCCCTCAACACACCAGGCCTAATAGCTTGTTCCTCTTTGAATTCCACAAAGAAACTGCTTGGCATATTTGCTAGTTTGGCAATATACTCGAACGAGTCTACCAGCAATTTGGACCTATCAATGAGCATGTAATACTGATCCTATTCATTATCTTCCACTTCTGGAAGCATCATCATTGCCAATTTCCTCCGTATATAAAAGTTTGTTGCCTCTTTGTGCTAAAAAAGCCACTCATAATGTTCTGATTCCTCTGCAAACTTAGTGATCAGAATGCATAATGAAACCTTTACTTGCCTCATTATCTGCCAACAATCATTCACCATATCCTTCTACAGTTTGGATATATTCTGTAAGCCCTTCAGAATGTCAAGATATAAAGACCACCAAGGTACAATTAAAACATCTTTTTTATCTGCTGAACCTAATAACCTTAAAGACCATGTTATTTTTGCGAGCAAATCATAGAACATCTTACAAAAGGGTAAACTAATCTTTTTATAAAACATTGCTTCATAAGTGTCGTTGTCCATCAACCGTAAGACATTCCACATTGGATGCACAAATGTAGTAAAATCACGCACTAGGGTAAATGATAACCCCACATATCCAGTTGTTCCCATAGTCGAGTCTAAGTCATGGGATAACTTAGTTGATATCTCCATAAGACATAGAAAAACATCGTTAAAAGATACCAACTTTTTCGGATCATACTTGCATCTCGTGATCCATGTGGACTCTATCATAGCCCCTAAATTACTCAGACAAATATAATACAATCCATCCTCAGTCCCCACATCTTCTTGCAAAATGTTACAAAAATTCAAAACTATAAAAGCATATATTGGTGTAAGGGAATTACTCTTAAGTGAATCAATAAAATCACGAATGCATATATAAGAAATCTTTGTACAAGGGTGAGTCATATAAAACGTTACCAAAGATTTTGGAACAGAGGAGGAAATAAATAACTCGAGATGTTATGATGGTCAATCAAAATCATTTGGTGTCACACACAAAATATTCGTAAGCACGCTTTGTATATGATCTTAGATCGAACAGGGCTTAATCGAGTGATCTTTATTTTTGCATAGCTCCAAAATTCTTGAAGTGAAGTCATTCAATTGATCCATTGCGATGACAAGATCATGCTTACGCTTACTGGTGGCAGTGTTGTTGTTGTTGATGGAAAATGGACACATTCCAACCAAATGTGGTAGTAATTTTGGTGTAGAAGAGAGCGGAGAAACAAAGAAAGGCATGAGAATGTGATAAATGTGAGGGAAAAATTGGTTTAAAAGAGAAGGGAAGAGATAAAATGGTAATTAATATTAAAAGAATTAATCCCTTGAATATAATTTAAAACAATTTTAGTCCTTTAAGTTTATAAATTTTTTTGTACTAATTATGTATTTATAATTTTATATTTCCATTGGAATTGTTTAAAGACATAGGGACTCGAATGAAGAGGTGAGTAAAAGTCACTCAGTGAGTCAATGGATCACATACTTGGAGACATGAATAGAGGAATTTCCTACTCTTTATAAAGTATCCAAATGTTGAGAGAATGAAGTATGGTGACTACATAACAAGAACGGTGGGAAAAAGAGTTGCATGTTTCCATCAAATCTCAGACATTGCCACCTTAAAATCTACATTAGACACTAGAAACATATTTTTTTTCAAATAGTAAAAACTACACCAGATATCGAAAATTCTAAAAAGTGCAAAAATTATGCCTCATCAATATGAGTTTCTATTAATTAATTTTTGATATCTTTTTGTTAATTCAAAAGTCATTAAAATAACTTACGATAAGGACAAATGTTCACAATTAACAAACTTAGAGGACTTAATCGTTCATGAGTATATTTAAGTGATTATTTTTCAAATACCTCAGACAGAAGGGACCATCTCAAAATTCGTCTCATACTTTCCGGTAATGTAATGTAATCTAATCTAATCTAGTATATCTTTTATGATTTATACTGAATTTTGATAAATGATCTTCGCCATTTTAATGGTATCATTTATATAGTTATTGACTATTTTTGAAATTTTTTAAAATTGTTCGCCATTGTAATATCGATATTTATATCTCTTTTGACTTTTTTTTATTTTAAAAAAATATTTTTGATATTATAATTCAATATATTATAATTTTATTATGCAATTTGGTTTAACATTTAATCATTTTAAAATATTTTAATAGGGTCTAGTATGATTTAAAATTCCTTTTTTCTACTATTGCAATCCGATCTAGTGTACACATGCTCCTTTTAAAAAAAATTCTCATTAGATTTTTTATTTTTGAAAGGAAATGCGATCTAGTATAACTTTTAATTTAATGAAATCTTTTAGTATTTGTTTATATTAATCTCTGTGGAATTTTTTAGATTCTAAAAAGTTTCGCATTTTATTTTTGATGTGTATTAATTTTTTTCATTACTGTAATTCACATTGTCATGATCCAAATCGTTGTGAATGACACCCACACTAATTCACATTTTTAAAGACCGATTTTCGTCGTTATAGAAAAGCCAATGGGGAAAAATTTTGGGTCGGAAAACTTTTTCATAGTAACTTGGAATCCCAACCTAGTCCAGATTTGGACAAAATTAGAGTCCTTAAAGTCTAGGGAATTTTGGTAACAATTGGGTGATCTAATTATGAATTTTATCACATGAATAGATAGCTAAGCATTAAGGAACCTATACGACTTTATAGAATTGAATTCGGGCAAGTAGAACTCCCGAAATTGATCTTAGCATGAACGGGTAGTTTCTGAGTGTCATTGGTTGAAGGTGTGTTGTGAAATGGGGTATTGGAATTATTGATTTTCCTCACTGGTTCTGTGCAAGCCGCTGAGGTGGGATTTTTCCTGCCAGGGCGGGGCTACTGTAGCGGGGTAGATGCCATCCACTACAACAAATTCGATTATCTAGGACAAATAATTTCGTCATTTATAAATCATATTTCGTCACTAAAAATCTTGTGAGCCGATTAGTGCTTCGTCGCTAAAAGTATTATTTAACACAAAAAGAAAAATTGTACCCAAATGCTTAAATAGTTGTGAGAAATTTATTTGTCGTAAAAAGTAAATTTTTTTGTAGTTAATAGTATCCTTTGTCACTAAAAAGGTTACTACTAGTGACAAAATTTTATTGCCGCTAATTATTTTCATTCAATCAGTGATGAAATCAATTGTCTCTAAAGTTACATGTATTTCGTAGTTGAACAAAATCTATTTTCGTTACTAATGACAATATTTTGTTCTTAAATACATTAATTAGGGATAAATTTATTTTTATAAAAAAGGTTAATGCTCCTATATTATCTCCCATCTCAATTTTTTTAACTCCTCCCCTAGAGGGGCTCCCATATTATGCTTTCTAGGGTACTGATTAACATTTCAAGGACACTTAATCCAGTTCAAGCATTAACGATCGTTAGTCAGTATAATAACCCAACTAAATGAGTTGGGGTCGAATCCCACAGGGATTGTACGTGTTTAATATTCAATAGGAAAGTACGAATATGCTCAAGTCAATCATAGGAATAGACATTTACGAATAAAAACACAATTCAAATCAGGGGTGACACGAATGTCAAATAACAGGGGGTTTTGGTTTTAAAATAGTAACTACAACAACGACAAACAATAGAAACTAAGAGTATGAGACGGGTTCATGGGATACGATTTGATTATAGACTAATATAGACAAATAGGTAATTGCAATTGTTAGTAAGCAGTTGAAAATTAGTGAATAGGCTAGACTATAGAGAAGGTAAACTTTCTCTCGAACAATTTACCCCGAATCAAGTCAATTTCTCTCGAACATCGACAGTCATGCAAAATAAGAACAACCTACGCCTTAGTCCATTCACTTTCTCGAGCTGAATGCGTGGAAATGGTGTAGGATTCAGTTTCTCGAGCTGAACCCATGACAACCTAATACCCAATGACCATCAATCAAGAATCTTGGTTTTAAAACCTCTCTCTCAAGAAAGCCAAAAACACGAAAGTAGAACTGCATTTTCAACTACAATTCTTTAAATTAAGCCACAATTAATGATTGAAATCACTTCTACACAGCATTTAAACTAACAATCAGCAATACCCACAAGCTAAATCAGCCCAAAATCACATAATCACACCCCAATAATTGGGGTTTTAGCTAGACATCATAAAAAGATAGAAAATCGTTACCAAATTGTGTTTCCATCAACTAGGTAAGATTAATTTCGTCTTTACAAAGGTCCAAATTGAAGAATCTTAAAGACCCACTTCCAATTTCTCAAAAGTGAAAAACTTCAATTCTTCAAATCTAAGGAAAATATTCTATCAATACTCAAAGTTCTAACTTCACAAGCTAATAGATAAAAATTCAATAATAAATTGATTCGTTGATAGCTTGATATTCAAAAATGTATTTATAGTCGCCAAAAATATGTTGCAAATGACCATTCGTTGTAGTAAGTTGGGCTCCCCAATCCACTCGGCGATGCGCCCTTTAGCCAATTTCATCTTGACCTTCAGCATCTTCAAGTTTTGTAACTTTGGTCGATCTAACATTGCATCGCAGAATCACTCGGCGATCCGCCGACTGCTCCTTTCTCTTGCCAACTTGATTTTCTCCTTCAGGGCTTGGCACACTGGAACTTTAGGCGGTCAAATTGCCACTCGGCGACTCGCTAAATGGACTTGGCGATCACCAGGCTCTCTTTTCTTCCTTCTTTCAGCTCGCTTCGTTCCTTTTTGCAAATTAGTGTCCTTGCTTTGTTCCTCAATCTAAATACCTGGAAATCAAGGAGTTTACATCAGTTATTTGCACAAAATAAGCATTCGAGGACACTAAATCATTATAAATAAAACCCTAAATGAGTCCAAATCTTGGACTCATCAACACCCCCAACTTAAACTTTTGCTTGTCCTCAAGTAAAACTCAAGTTCAGCAGTTCAAAAAGGATGTCTCAAACAGTGCTACACAAGATTCAATCATGAATGCACACAACAAGACTCAACTTATTCATACAAGGATCAATTGTTTACTCAAAGATTCAAGTTATGACCGACCATTATCAAAGATTCTCAAGTTCACCATACTTGCTTCAAATGCAAGTTCAAGCTCAACAAAGGTGCACAAATGCCCTCACACAAAGAATGATTCCATATTCACACACTATTCTTAACAATTTATAGCTCCGAAATCACAATCAATACTTACACTCACAAAGATAAACACATGCATGAGTTCACCCATAAGTTTTTCCCTTATTTTCCAACCAACAATTGTTTCAGCTAACTCAAGATAAAAAAAAAAAAGGTCATTTCAAGGCTTGTAATGGGACTGAGTTCAAAGGTATGGTCATTTAGGCTCAATGAATGTAATCCTCATGAAATGTGGTATGAACATCAATTTCTTTCCTTTTCTTCAACATTTTCACTCATGCTCCTAAGTCACCCCTTTATTTACTTTTCATGGACTAACAGACAATCCATTTCTTTTTGCATTTTCACAACTTTTTCATTCTTTTTCTTTTTCATTCTTCTTTTCTTTTTTTCTTTTTTTTTGTATGGAGGGGTTCCATATTTTTCACAACCAAGGCTTAAAGGGGGACTTTGTTGCATTTCTTTATTTACATTCTCTTTTCACCACACCCCCCAACTTAGGCTTTTGGCCTAAGTTGGCTATGCAAACAAACTACAACGCATGAGGATTATGGGTGAAGGGATAAAGAGGGGTCACACTTGTATCAAGTTTCTTCCAAGAAAAGGGCTAAAACTCAAAGGGTGTTCAAGCAAAGTTCACACATTCACAAGGTAGGCCACAAAAGAGGGTTAATGTCAAATTGTTTCACTCTTTCAAATTGTTGCCTAAAATCATTTCAAGAGCTTGCGTGACTTAGTCAACCGAACCAATGTGGAAGATTCTAGGTGTCATCACACATGGTTCACAGTCAGCTCATCACACACGACATTGGCACAAAATATAAAACAAGACTCCACACTTTCGCTAGTGTCCAATGTTCATCACGAGACTTATTCGATAACTGTCTAGTCACAACGAGATGCAAAAAGTTCACATATTGTCTATGCAACTTCATTTGGCGTCATCGTAGCCACACATTCATTTTTGTTCGATTAAGAACACTATTCAAGTCATCGATATCGATCACAACCGACACTCAAATTTGCACAAGAACAACCATAATTAAATACACAAGAGGTGGCACAATTTTTTTGGAAGGTACCAAAAATCATTTACATTCAAAATAAGGAACCACAAGCTCAAACATCCACGAAAATAGTGTCAAAACACAATATATAGCACAAAACCCAATATATAGACAAAACTAATATTCACAAAAGGTAGGTATGGAAATACCTCACCCCACCACAAACAAATAGCAATTTTTCCTCAAATGCAATAAAAACATCCAAAAATTAATAAAAGAAGACGGAGAGGGAGGGAAAGAGAAGTCATGTCTAAGCAGTCACTTTGTTTGTCATGGCAACAGTGCCCGGTGTCACACTCTGAACTTGGGCCTCAATGCCCGGAGTCACATCAACAACCCTCGATCCACTAGGGTCAGCCAATGGTGTGTCTGCCAAAGAAGTCTGCACAACTGCATCAACCATGGCCTCCTCATCCTCTGTAAGGCCCTCATAAGAAGCCTCCTCCGCAACACTAAACAAATCCTCATAGGTCTCAGCATCAGACTAATTAACTGCCACATCATTCCTCAACATGTTTCCGTTGGTAACCTGAGGAATCTCAGAACTGGGCTGGGCATCCACATCATCTGTTGCCTCTAATAATGAAGTGAAGTTTGTTGACTAGAGATAGTCTACATCCTTCCTCAGATCTGCCACTTCGGCTTTCAAAGTCGTAACCTCAGAAGACCCCCGTATCGACTCTCACAAGTTGCGACTATGACAGTCAAATCATCAAAAGAATTCTGAAGGGGGGTCATGCAGCAAGGATGGCAACCTCAATCATCTATAGGACTGCAGCCTCTAATCAGGTAGCCCTCACATCAGCCGAATGGGCTAGGTGCCCCATCTTCAGGATCATAGCCTGAGTAATCATGGCAGGCTGGCTACAGTAGAAGTACCAGGAGCCTGGGAGAAGAAGTGGGAGGAGATGTACCTGAAGGCCCAGAGGCCAGAGTAGGTAAGGATGCCTCTACAGGTATAGAGTCAATGTCCACCTCCAGAAATATATCTATAGGGACTGCTCACCTCATGTCTGCCTCTTCCCGTGTGTACTCGGCCTCTATAAGCCGAATGTCAGTGGAGGATGAAGGAGTGACCTCAATATCTCTCGTCGTGTCTCGAAGAACTCCACCACGCCGACACAGCTCCGTAATCAGCACAGGGAATGGTAGGGAGGTCTGGCTCAGCTTCGCTCTTATGGTCATCTCTTACTCTATAAGGAGTCCCAGGTTAATGGTCTTTCTGGATATGATCAACCCAAGGCATTCCACCTTAGGATGGCGGAGGATGGACTCGTTCTGGGATGGCATGATAGTGTTGTTGATAATGCCAAACCAGAACCGAAAAGCAATATTCAGGTCCTTCTTCTCGATGTGGACTCCTGCCTCGATCCACCTCGGGGTGGTATCGAAAATAAAAGGTGCAAGCCAGCCCTTTATCTCATCCAAGGACTGAGTAACAGGAAATCCTTCATATGCAAGTGTAGAATGTAGAGCCTTATCGAGTGCAGTGTTAATGTAATCACTACTACACCTGACCTCCTACCCCCAGACCATGACCAACTTCACCGGTCTGAACGCACTAGCCTTCTTCTTCCCCTTGGGCACCAGCTCTCTGTATGTTATATCAAATTCCCAGACCCATGTAGGAATGTAGGGACCTCGGGGCCTGGTGAACTGCTTAAACCGGTGGAAATTGAGGGTGTCCCTCACTGTGGAGTATCTTCGGTCAAGGCCCTCTATAGATATCAGATTCTTCTCTAAAATAGTATGCAACCAATCAGCTTTTAATCTATTAAGTAGTCGGGAAGGAGGAACCACAGGAGATGCCGGAGCTGGCACTGTAGCTGCAGCTGGGGTGGCTACTGGGCTCTCGAGGAGTCAGAGCGAGACCTAGCACGAATATTTGTTTGCCTTGACTGAATGGGCTGGTCATCCTCTAGCTCAGATAATAAAGCTTGGGATTTAAAAGCCTTTCCCTCACTGCTGGAGTTGCTCTCCGGAACCTTAGATGATGGCCTTTTCCCTATGCCCTTGCCTCCCTTAGGAGGTTCTGTTCTCCCCTTCTTAGGAAGATTGGCTCCCCCTTCATTTATCACGATCCCCCGCGCTCTTTTACGGGGGGCATGCCAAGGTTTGTTCTAGCCATATCTGCAACAACATCAAAAAGAGTTAGAAACAGTTCAAGAAAACTTGTAGAAAAATAGTTGCAGATAGACTCGCCAAACCGGTGGGCGAGTCACCAAATCTCTTTGGCTAGCAAGATCGGGCTCGCCAAAAGGATTGGCTTAAAAAATTTCCAGAAAATTGGCATGTCGGTGATGGGAAAGACCTTTCAGTGAATCTCTGATAGCATTCGGCGAGCAAGGACTAGCCCGCCAAAAGGTACAGTGCATTTTAGGGAATAGGGGTGCAGAAAGGGGGATCAAAAAGAACTTTCAGAGAACTCAGGCTTTTCACCAAAAGTTACAAAACCCACAATCAATTTTATCATGGAATTAAAAGTGATATAGGGGAATTCGATAAACCGCTGAGTGGTTCGGTAAATTTGACCCTGCTCGCCAAATGACCCAACGTGCCTACTTTCAACCCTGACTTCCAAATTCAACCCCTCAATCCCTGAAAACAAAATCAAAACTTGCAATCATTCAATTAAGCTTAGACCCATTACACCCATTCCCTCGGGATACTTAGACTTCTCCCGATTTGGCCAAATTTGGATATTTGACGACTTTTGCCCTTAAGAATGACGTCAACCGCTCCATCATTGGGCAAAATACGTCATTTGGCACAAATGTGGGTTACTTAGACTTCACCCGACTAGACCCAACATCAATAAAGCAACACCCAACAATTTAAATCAATTTTAAGGCACGATAATTTGGGAAATCAACAATATACACAATTTAGACAAGATAGGCATGATATTCGAATTAAAATAGGCACACACATACACAAATGTGATTCAGAGACGCACAACACATATAACTAAGATCAAATCAATTGCAAATGAGTAAAATTACTAAATATGAGTTTGGGGTTCGGAAAACCAACCTTTTATGCCAAATAATTACTTTGAAAAGCTAGGCGGCATAGAAATCCAACTATGAGCACTCAATCAACGACTAAAATGATGTAATAAAGAAAAAATACTAGGAAAATAAAGTGCGGGTGTAACGTTGGGAAGTTGAAAAGTGAGGGAATGTGAAATATTTTAAACTTTTTAACTTTTGCTCTTTAAAACCGTCCAGTTCTCACCAATTCGGTGAAATTAGTCTTGCTTGCCGACCCACTCGATGACACACCAAGTGGGCACTTACCTCACAGAGTTTATAGGACCTTTAGTTAATGTAGGGGTCTAAATGGCGGACAAAGTCGTGATCACTGACCTGGTCGGTGATTAAACAATTTGCTCCTGGGTTGTCGAGTTTTACAGACTCCAATTTCAAAATTCTATGAGTCCAACGGCGGTACAAGTCGGGCTCGCTGTCCTCTTCGGCGAGTCACCGACTGGACATTTAGCTCGCTAATCTGCACTTTTCAAACACATTCCACACTTTAAACTGCACAATCAACACACGATTGTTCCACAAACAAAAAACCTCAAATAAAACTTGGTTTGCCTCCCAAGAAGTGCCTTAGTTAATGTCGTGGCATGACCCAAGTCCCCACTTAAGTTTCATTTGTGGGGTTTGCCTGATCATTTTCAAAAAGAAACCCACCTTCTTGTTTTGTGTAGAGACAAGACAACACCTGGTCCATTTGGGAGTCTAGAAGCTGAATGTACATGGAATGAGAGGTTGTCATATGATTCAACATAAAGACATTCTCTCTTATCTCTCTCAACACTCTGTCGTAATTTTTGACTTTATGAAGAATGAGTAAGAGTACCTCTTCTATTTGTCCACCCTCATGTTCCTTTGTCCTTCGACGCTCGTGAGGAGGGATGTACATATCTTTTCTTTGGTACATTACTTCCAGTTCCTTGACCTCTTTGGCCAAGATATCCAGCTGACCCAACAATGTGGCCAAGTCTTGTTCCTTCTCTGTCTCCTTGTTGGTCTTGGCCACACAATCAAGGAGTTGGGTTGCTGCTTCATAGGATTGTTGTATCAAACAACTCAAAAAGAGTTGGTCAGCCACGATTCTATTTTCGGGACCACGACCCCTGTAGAAACATTCCAAAAGCATCTTGTCTGGAATTGTATGAGTTGGGCACTATTGCACAAGGGCTTTAAATCTTTGCCACAACTCATATATGGTCTCACCCTCTAATTGCTTGAAAATAAGGATGCTATCCCTAAGAATCATCATTCTCAAAGGAGGGTGATCCATTAGGTCACCTTTGATATTAGATATGCTCAATTCTTCTATTCAACAAGAAACACAAAAACCAAAACCAAAAGTAAGTAGATTCAACTATAACTAAGAAAAACAAAATTCAACTTAACCAAAGAATCTTAACCAACACCACTCCCCGGCAGCGCCGCCATTTTGTTTAACATTTCAAGGATACTTAATCTATTTCTAAGCGTCAATGATCGTTATTCAGTATAAGAACCCAACAAAATAAGTTGGGATCGAATCCCATAGGGAGTGGTACATGTTTAAGATTCAATATAAAAGTACGAAAATGCTCAAGTCAATCATAGGAATAGACATTTACGAATAAAAACATAATTCAAATCAGTGGTGACACGAATGTCAAATAACAGGGGGGTTTTTGTTTTAAAATAGTAACTACAACAACGACAAACAATAGAAACTAAGAATATGAGACGGGTTCTTGGGATGTGATTCGATTATAGACTATTATAGACAAATGGGTAATTGCAATTGTTAGTAAGTAGCTGAAAATTAGTGAATAGGCTAGGTGATAGAGGAGGTAAACTTTCTCTCAAACAATTTACCCCAAATCAAGTTGATTTCTCTCGAACATCGACAAGCATGCGAAATAAGAACAGCCTACGCCTTAGTCCATTCACTCTCTTGATCTTGAGCTGAATGTGTGGAAATAGGTTTAGGATTCAGTCTCTCGAGCTGAACCCATGACAACCCAATATCCACTGTCCATCAATAAAAAATCTTGGTTTTAAAACCTCTCTCTCGAGCAAGCCAGAAACACGAAGGTAGAACGGCATTTGCAACTACATTTTTTTAGATTAAACCACAATTAATGATTGAAATCACTTCTAAACAACATTTAAACTAACAATCAGCAATACCCACAAGCTAAATCAGCCCATAATCACAACCCAAGAAATGGGGTTTTAGCTAGACATCAGAAAAACATAGAAAATCATTACCCAATTGTATTTCCATCAACTAGGTAAGATTAATTTCGTCTTTACAAAGGTCGAAATTGAAGAATCTCAAAGATCCACTTCCAATTTCTCATAAGCGAAAAACTTCAATTCTTCAAAGCTAAGGAAAATATTATCTCAATACTCAGAGTTCTAACTTCACAAACTGATAGATAAAAAATCAATAATACATTGATTCGTTGATAGCTTGATATTCAAAAATGTATTTATAGTCACCAAAAATATACTGCGAAGGACCATTCGGCGCAGTAAGCCGGGCTTGCCAATCCACTTGGTGATGCGCCCTATAGCCAATTTCATCGGCTTTCTGTCTTGGCCTTCAACATCCTCAAGTTCTGTAACTTTGGGTAATCTAACAATGCATCGCGGAATTACTCGATAATCCGTCGACTGCTGCTTTCTCTCGCCAAATTGAATTTCTCCTTTAGGGATTGGTACACTGGAACTTTAGGCGGTCAAATGGCCACTCAGAGACTCGGCAAATGAACTTGGTGATCACCAGTTCTAGTGGCGATCACAAGGAGTTTACATCAGTTATTTCCTTCGTTCCTTTTTGCAAATTAGTGTCCTTACTTTGTTCCTCAATCCAAATACTTGGAAATCAAGGAGTTTACATAAGTTATTTGCATAAAATCCAAATAGATAACACATGCTCTCAACATGTCCTCTAAAGTTTGAATGGTGCGTTCCGCTTGACCAGCCGTTTGAGGATGAAAAGTTGTGCTAAGCATGACTAAAATACCAAGCTCTTTATTGAATGACTTCCAAAAATGAGAAGTAAATTGAGTATCTCGATCCGAAATTAAAGATAAAGGGACCCATGCAACTTTTCTATCTCACTTATATACAATTTGGCATAGTCTTCCGCTAAATAAGATACCTTGATGGGAATAAAGTGCGCTGATTTTGTCATCCTATCTATAAGGACCCAAATAGAATCATTTTGCCTTCGGGTGCAAGGAAAACCCACAATAAAGTCCATATTCACATCTTCCCACTTCCAAGTAGGAAAAGGAATATCTTGTGATAAGCCTCCCGACCTTTAGTGCTCAACCTTAACTTGTTGACAATTAGGACATTTGGCTACAAATCCCGCAATATCTCTTCATACCATTCCACCAATAGACTCCCCGTAGATCACTGTACATCTTGGTGGCTCCTGGATGAATAGAATACTGAGAACTATGAGCCTCATCTAAAATTTGCTCCCTCAATACATCAACTTCCATAACATATAATCCACATTGGTACCTAAGTACCCAATCTCCCCCTCGGGAGAAAGCCTCAACGGACTTCTTCAGTACCGACCCTTTTAACTCAACCAATAAAGGATCAAGTTCTTGCTTAGAATTCACATCCATCACAAAGGACGATTCGGACCCATTATAAACCATGACACCATCCTTGGCGGAATCCACTAGTTGAACACCTAGCCGAGCCAACCTATGTACATCACAAACCAATTATTTCTTTTCATCCTCTACATGAGCCACACTACCCATGGACAATCTACTAAGTGCATCCGCTACCATATTAGCTTTGACGGGGTGATAAAGGACACTCATGTCATAATCCTTCAAGTGTTCTAACCACCTTCTTTGTCGGAGATTCAAGTCCGTTTTACTAAACACATATTGAAAAATTTTGTTATCGGTGAAAACATCCACATGGACCCCCCATACAAGTAATGTCTCCATATTTTCAAGTCAAACACAACCGCCACTGATTTAAGATCATGGGTCGGATAATTCCTCTCATGGACTTTAAGTTCCCTTGAAGCATAAGCAATTACTTTACCATTTTGCATAAGGACACATCCCAACCCTACTCTAGAGAAGTCATAATATACCACAAAACCATATGTACCTTTCGCTAAGGTTAACACCGGAGCAGATGCAAGTCTATCTTTCAACTCTGGGAATCTTTTCTCACAAGCTTCCGACCACTCAAACTTAGCCTTGTTTTTAGTCAAAGTCGTCAACAGAGAAACAATGGAGGAAAACCCCTCAACAAACCTCATATAGTAACCGGCCAAACCCAAAAATCTTCTAATGTTAGAAAGAGTTAAAGTTATAGGCCAACTCTTGACCGCATCCGTCTTCTTAGGATCTACCTCACTACCCTTGCTTGACACAATATGACCAATGAAAGCTACAGAACTTAACAAAAATTCACACTTGCTAAACTTTGCAAAAAGTTGTTGGTCCTTAAGAACTGGCAACACAATCCTCAAATGGTCCGCATGTTTATTCTCACTCCTTGAATAGATCAATATATCATTGATAAACACAATCACAAACATGTCTAGATATTGCCTAAACACTCTATACATCAAAACCATAAATGCCGCCAGGACATGTGTCAACCCATATGACATAACCACAAATTCATAATGACCATACCAGGTCCTAAAGGCCATCTTTGGAATGTCAACCCCTCTCACCCTTTGGTGATAACCCGAACAAAGATCAATTTCGGAGAAATAGCTAGCCCCTTGAAGTTGATCAAACAAGTCATCAATTCTCAGGAGGGGATATTTATTATTCATGGTTACTTTGTTCAATTAACGATAATCAATGCACATGGAGAGAGACTTGGTTGAATAAAATCCTTATCTTGAAAATTCATTATTTGCTCTTTTAACTCGGCCGAGGTTATTCTATAAGGAAGACTGGAGATAGGTTGCATATCCAGTAAGAGGTCAATACCAAAATCTATTTCCTTCTCGGGAAGAAATACCGGGCAAATCATTGGGAAAAACCTCTAGAAACTCAGTTACTACTGGAACCGACTCTAAAGAAGGGGTTTCAGACTCAACATCCAACACCCTAACAAGATGGTAAATACACCATTTGGAGATTATTTTCCTAGATTTAAGGCAAGAAACTAATTGACCTCTAGGGATAGAATTTCCCTCCTTCCACTCTAAGATAAGCTCATTTGGATATTGGAATCTAACCACCCGAGTCCTACAATCGATAAAGGCATATCATGCATGCAACCAATCCATACCCAAAATCACATCAAATTCCAACATGTGTAACTCTAGCAAATCCACCAAAGTAACTTTATGAGACGAGGAAATGGGACAACTTGTATAAACTTTCCTAGAAACCACCGAGTCACCAACCGGGGTAGAGACCGAAAAAGGTTGTACTAACACTTTGGTGAGTATTTCAAACTTCATGGCCACAAAAGGGGTCACAAAGAGAAAGTAGCACCGGGATCTAACAAGGTATATACATCAATCGAAAAGACTTTTAACATACCAGTCACCAATTCTGGGGAGGTCTCTTTGTCATCTCGGGATTGAATATCATAAAATTGGTTTTACTTTTGGGAATTGGAGTTTGGACCACTTAGAGGAGTTGTTTGTCCTCCTTTCTCTTACCCAAAAGTGTTGGGCAATTACTCAATCGATGACCACTCTTACCACAACCAGAACACATATCCGAGCTCGCTAGACACTTGCCATCATGTTTCTTACTGCATTTAGCACAAGTCGGCCTAGCCATAGAAGATCCACTACCATTGCCTCCTTAAGGGTTGGGGTTAGACACCCTATGTTGTTGACCCTTGGGGAATAACTAGAGGAACCTTATTTGGAAAACCTTCGTTTGAACTTTTGTCAACCTTGTCCAATGGATCTAGCATTGGAGGAATTCCCATCACCGGTTCTAGCTCTTTTCACCTCCCTACTCTTCTCTGGGAGTTTCTCATCTTCCATTTGTTGGGCATACACCATAATACGTGTGATACACATATTATAATGAAGCATTGCCAAACGACATTCCTTTCTTACCAATCTAGACACACCCGTCAAAAACCTACTCATAATATCCCTTAAGTCCTCCACTAAATTTGGAGCAGACTTGGACAATTGGGTAAACTTTAGAGAATACTCTTGAACACTCATACCTCCTTGAAAAAGGTTAATGAATTCTTCCACCTTATCTTCCCTCAACTCTCCGGAAAAGAACCTATCAAGGAACGCTGATTTGAACACTTCCCACTCTATTGGACCCCCTCCTACCGACCTATTATTCTACCATTGGGTATACAATACTCGAGCCACACTCTTCAATTGGTAAGAGGCTAACTCCGCTTTCTCTACCGAAGTCACCCCCATGGCATCAAGTATTTTATAAACCTTTTCCAATAATTCTTAAGGATCCTCTCCCACTTTGGAACCAAGAAACTTGGGAGGGTTCATTCTTGCAAAATCTTTCAATCTAGAAGCTGCGGAATTTATATTAGGATTGACCGAAGCTACAACTTCTCTATTGGCTTGAGCCGTCATGACTTGAGCCAACATTTGGATAGCTGATCTAAACTCCACATGGGTCACATTCTCAACCATGGGATCAATCGGAGATTGTTTAGCTTGAAGAGCCTAATTACCTTGAAGAGCTTTCTCATTCACATAGCCACCATCCATTCTTCTAGCATTAGCCCTTCGTGTATTTATATACTGAAGACACAAGAGAAGTATTAAGAGAGGAACTATATAGAGTTAAACTGTAAGGCAAGACTTAAGAATAATGAAAGAAGTGAAATTTCCTAAACATCTTATAGCCTCTCATTCATAAGTGTGGCGTGCTTCACACCCATGAACAAGATTCCACTAGACGTGGCTTATGAGACATCATCCTAGAATCATTCTATACCTTGTGCTCTGATCACTAAGATTGTCATGACCCATGGGTGTACCCTAGACGTAACAAGGCACATAGATCCCCCAAAAGGCACCATGTAAACCACTTAGCATATCATAACATAAAGCATTAGAACAACAAGAGTAAAAACGCATTTAAGTCCAAAAATCTTTATAAAGGAAAGCGAAAGTCTAGACTTTTCGCAACTAGCCATCTATCACAATACTTGAGTCAAAATAGGGTCACAGCCCAAAACAACATAATCCGACAGTGAAAGTAAAAGAATGAAACAACAATGTTAGAATGCCATCTTCGAATCACGAGGACTAACCACAAGCAAGGAGAGATGAGCAAATCCAAGCTCTAGCCAAAATGGGGACCGCCTTCAGAACCGGATCCTACACTTTGGAAAAAATGTAGGAAAATATGGATTAGTACAAAAATGCACTAAGTATGATATTCATGCAAAAAATCATGAAAACATGCTAAAAGGGACATTTTAATTGAATGCATTCAATTTACTAACTAAAGCATCATTTGGAAAATAGTTGAAAAGAATAAGTCATAAGCATGTTCAATACGAAATTCATCATGTCGTAGGAGAACCATACCATAAGTACCCTCAATGTCTACTTGTGCAATGCATGAATAAGATCCCATAATCCCATCCATGCTAAGTAAAGCTTATTGAGTAGCCATAATTCGTAATTAATGTTCTTGTTCATATTCTTGTCATGGTGGGAATAAGACTTAACCGACATAGACCATGTGAGCTTAACATAGAATCTGGTGTTGCCAACACCAAAAAGGGTTGTCCTACTTGCCTAAGGTAAGACCATGGCCTGTTAGATTTTAGGTGGATCCACTAGCTACCTATGGGGGCACATAGTTTATGGGATAAGGATATTGCTACTAGAAACCCGCCCATTCTATAATATTCTACTTGCATCAATCAATACCCACACTTTGAAATCCCATTTGGGAAAATATGGGAATTCATGGATTCTTGGGGAATTCAACATAAAACCATATAAAATAATCATCAATTTACCTATAATAAAACATAATTAAATCATTACAAACGAATTTGAAAGGAATCTATGACATTAAAGTCAAACCCTAACTTTTGGGATTTCTAGCAGCGAAATTTGGGATTTTGGAGAGGCTCCATGGACGAAAACTATCCACGGATGAAGGACTAAAATACCTTAGCTATGATTCTCCAAAGAAATTGAATGAAAAATCCTTCTTCTTCAAACCCTAGCTTCAACTTTCTTCTTCTTCTTCTTCTTTGGAGTTCTAGAGAGAGTTTTGGGGAAAATTGATTTTGATTAGGGATTTAGTAATTGTGAGGAAGATGACTAATTTTAGAGGTCTTAAACATTATATAGTTAGCCTATATTAATAAAAAATGACGCCACTTAATATTAACTTAAAAAGGAAAACACCAAAGTGCCCCTAAGTGCAACTGCCTTTTGGCAGTTACAGGCCTCATCTACGCTCCACGACCACGGTCTGTGGGTGGACTCATATGGCATGTTGTCCATCCGTGGAATGCGGTTCAGAGGCTTGTTTTGCAAGCTTGACCTACGACCCTTCACTGACGGAGCGTGGTTGGACCCATGGCATATTCTGATGAAGCATGGTTTGGGTTTAAAGGCTCAACTCTCAGGGCCTCGACCTATGCCCCTCACCTATGAGGCGTGGGTCACTTGCCATGCAGCCTCTAAGGGTCTTCCTCAAGGACCCATGGTTGGTGCTTGGGGTTTGAACCTTGAAATTCTAACACGAAAAAAATTATTTTAAGGTATGGGGAGGTACGTTGAAGGCTTATAACCTAACGTCAAGCTATAGTTTAGCCTACTAGTTTTCGGAGTGTTATACCTCAATACCTCATCTCCCCCTTGGGATAAAGCCTCAACGGACTTTTTCAGTATCGACTCTTTCAACTCAACTAACAAAGGATCAAGGGTTTCCTTAACCTTCACATCTATTACAAAGGACGATTCAGACCCATTATGAACCATGACACAACCCTTGGCAGAATTTTCTAGTTGAACACCTAGCCGAGCCAACCTATGCACATCACAAACCAACTCTTTCTTTTCATCCTCTACAGGAGCCACACTACCCATGGACAATCTATTAAGTGCATCCGCTATAACATTAGCCTTGCCAAGGTGATAAAGGACACTCATGTCACAATCCTTCAAGAGTTCTAACAACCTTCATTGACGAAGATTCAAGTCCTTTTGACTAAACACATATTGAAGACTTTTGTGATCGGTGAAAACATCTACATGGACCCTATAGAAATAATGCCTCCATATTTTTAAGGCAAATACAACCGCCGCTATTTCAAGATCATAGGTAGGATAATTCTTCTCATTGACTTTAAGTTACCTTGAAGCATAGGCAATCACCTTACCATTTTGCATAAGCACACATCCCAACCCAACCCTAGAGGCATCACAATACACCACAAAACCATTTGTACCCTCCAATAAGGTCAACACAAGAGAGGTAGTAAGTCTATCTTTTAATTCTTGGAAAATTTTCTTACAAGCTTCTGATCACTCAAACTTAGCCTTCTTTTGAGTCAAAGCCGTCAACGGAGGATCAATGGAGGAACACCCCTCAACAAACCTCCTATAGTAATCGGCCAAACCCAAAAAATCTTCTAATGTTGGAAGGACTTTTGACCACATCCGTCTTCTTAGTATCTACCTCAATACCCTTGCTTGACACAATATGACCAAAGAAAGCTATGAACCTTAACTAAAATTTACACTTGATAAACTTTGCAAAAAGTTGTTAGTCCTTAAGAACTTGAAACACAATCCTCAAATGGTTCACATGTTCATTCTCACTCCTCAATTAGATCAAGATATGATCGATAAACACAATAACAAACATGTCTAGGTATTTCCTAAACACTCTATTCATCAAATCCATAAATTTCACCGGGGCATTTGCCAACCAAAATGACATAATCACAAATTCATAGTGACCATATCGGGTCCTAAAGGCCGTCTTCAGAATATCAACCCCTCTCACCCTTAGTTATTGATAACCCAAACGAAGATCAATTTTGGAGAAATAGCTAGCCCCTTGAAGTTGATCAAACAAGTCATCAATTCTTGGAAGGGGATATTTATTATTAACGGTCACTTTGTTCAATTGACGATAATTAATGCACATTCTAAGAGACCCATTTTTCTTTCTAACAAACAATACTGGATCACCGCATGGAGAGATAATCGGCCGAATAAAACCCTTATCTAACAAATCATGTAATTGCTCTTTCAACTCTTTCAAGTCGGTCAAAGCCATTCTATAAAGAGGAATGAATATAGGTTGCGTATCTTGTAAGAGATCTATACCAAAATATATTTCCCGCTCGGGAGGAATACCGGGAAAATCATTGGGGAAAACTTCTGGAAACTCATTTTCTAGCTAAACTAACTCTAGAGAAAGGGTTTCATACTCAACATGCATTACCCTAACAGGATGGTAAATACACCCTTTGGAGATCATCTTTTTAGCTTTAAGGCAAGAGACAAATTGAGTTCTAGGTATAGAATTTCCCCCCTTCAATTCTAAGATATGCTAATTTGGAATTGGAATCTAACCACCCGAGTCCTACAATCGATAGAGGCATAACATGCATGCAACAAATTCATACCCAAAATCATAACAAAGTCTAGCATGTCTAACTCTACAAAATCCACCAAAGTAAATTTATGGGACAAGGAAATAGGACAACTTCTTTAGACTCTTTTAGCCACCACCGAGTCACCAATCGGGGTAGAGATCGAGAAAGGTTCTACTAACACTTTGGGTAGTATTTAAAACTTCATGGCCATAAAAGGTGTCACAAAGGACAAAGTAACAGTGGGATCTAACAAGGCATATACATCAATAGAAAAGACTTTTAACATACCGGTCACCACATCTGGGGAGCTTTCTTGGTCACCTTAGGATTTTAGAGAATAAAAACGGTTTTGATTTTGAGCATCGGAGTTGGAACCGCTTGGAGTATCTTGTTTATCTTCCCTTTCCTTAACCTTGAACATTTGTATAATCTCTCATCTTGTGGCAAAATTTTCCACAACTAAAACACCCATCCGTACCCACAAGACACTTGACATCATGTTTTTTTACCACATTATGCACAATTAGGCCTAGCTACATAAGTACCACCACTATTACCTCCTTGATGTTTAGGGTTGGAAACTCTATCCTTGTTGACCCTTAGAGCACTAGACGAGCCTTGGTTGGAGAACCTTTGTTTAAACCTTGGTCGACATAGTCCATCGGACCTACCATTGGAGAAGTTCCCATCACCAGTTCTAGCTCTTTTCACCTCTCTAATTATTGAGCATATACCATGATCCTTGAGATATACATTTCATGTAGGAGCATTTTCGTACGACATTCTTCTTGAACCAAATTGGAAACACCCGTCAAAAACCTACTCATCTCATCCCTTGAATCTGCCACCATAGATGGAGCATACTTGGATAGTTGGGTAAATTTCAAGGCATACTCCTTGACACTCATGCTACCTTGACTAAGGTTAATGAATTCCTCCACCTTATTTTCCCTCAACTCTCGGGGAAATAATTGATCTAGAAATACCAATTTGAATGTTTCCCATTCAACCGACCCCGCTCCTACGGCTCTTATCTTTTCAAAAGAGCATACCATACTTGAGCAACATCCTTTAGTTGGTAGTTGACTAACTCCACCTTCTCTCCCTAACATACCCCCATAATATCAATGACCTTATAAACTTCATCGATAAACCTTTGGGGACCTTCCTCCACTTTAGAGCCATGAAATTTGGGAGGGTTCATTCTAACAAAATCCCTAACCCTAGAAGCAGCCGAATTAACATTAGGATTGACCATAGCTACCGCTTCTCTATTGGCTTGAGCCGTCACGACGTGAGCCAATATTTGGATAGTAGACCTAAACTATCAATGGGTCACATTCACAACCACGGGATCAACCAGATATTAGTTAACTTGAGGGACTTGATTAGGTTGAAGATCTTCCTCATTCAAATTGTCACACTCCATTCTTCTAGCTTGAGCCCTTCATGTGTTCATATCCTGTAGACACAAGAGAAGGATTAAAAGAGGGACTTTATAGAGTTAAACTCTAAGGCACGACTTAAGAGTAATGAAAAAATCTACATTTCCTAAACATCTTATATCCTCTCATTCATAAGTGTTGCGCGCTTCAAACTCATGAACAAGACTCTACTAGATGTGGCTTATGAAACATCATCCTAGAATCATTCTAAACTTTGTGCTCTGAATACCAAGTTTGTCACAACCCAGGGTACCCCCTAGATGTAACAAGGCACATAGAACCCCGAAAGGCTCCATGTAAGCCACTTAGCATATCATAACATAAATCATTAGAAAAATAAGAGTAAAAACACATTTATGTCCAAAAATATTTATAAAGGAAAGCAGAAGTCTAGACTTGTCTCAATTAACCATCTATTACTATACTTGAGTCAAAATAGGGTCACAGCCCCAAAACAACATAATCTGAAACTAAAAGTCCAAGAATGAAAAAAACAATGATAGCATCCCATCCTCGAATCATGAGAACTCACCACGAGCAAAGATAAATGAGCAAATCCAAACTCTAGCCACAATGGGGACCACCTTGAGAATCGAACCCTACACATGGGGAAAATGTAGGAAAATATGGGTTAGTACAAAAATGCACCAAGTATGATAGCCATGCACAAAATCATAACAACATGCTTAAAAGGACATTTTAGTTGAATGCATGTCATTTACTAGTTTAAAGCACCATTTTGAAGATAATGGAAAAGCATAAGTCTTAAGCGTAATCAACTCATAGATCATTATATCATAATAAGAACATACCATAAATACTCTCAAAGCATACTTGTGTAATGCATGAATAAGATCCCATAATCCCACCCATACTAAGTAAAGCTTCTTGAGTAACTATAGTTCATATTTCATATTCTTGTTCATACTATCATAAAGGGATATTAGCCTTAACAGACATAAACCATGTCAGCTTACCATGGAATCTGGTGCCTACCCCACACCGAAAATTTTTTGTCCTACTTGCCTAAGGTAAAACCATACTCTTAGCTTAGTTGGATCCACTAGCTAAAAACCTATGTGGGCACATAATTGTGGGATAAGGAGATTGCTATTAGAAAACCGCACTCTACTAAGGTATAAGGTTTCCATCTCATGAGATACATACTTTGGGAGCCCAGACTCAACTAAGGTAGAAGGAACCCATTTAGAAATCCGGACTCAACTATCGTATAAGCTTCCATATCATATTCATATCCACTTGGTGCTAAGAATTAATTCCCATATATTACATATTAAATCTTGACATAAGGGCATATTGATGAGTCCACAAATTGGACTCATTTAGGGCTTTATTTAGATAGGAATAGTCTCCTCAAATGCTTGGTTTGTCTCAATATCTTATGAAAACTCTTTAAGTTTCAGGTATTTGAAGTTTTAGTGTAAGCATGGACACTTAGGCGCAAAAAGGAATAAAAAGGTTGAAAAGAACGAAGAAGCTGAAGCTTGCGCATCGCCAAGCATGTTTGGCGAATCACCGAAGGGACACACTCCGCCCTTTGTTCCAGTACGCGAAGCCTTGAAGGAGAAGGATAAAAAAGGCGATGAAAGGAGCAGTCGGCGTTTCTCCGAATAATTCCGCGAAGTAGTACTAGGTCGCCCAATGATACAAAGCACGACGATGCTGAAGGCTAGTGCAAGATGGCGACGAAATACACCAAAGAGTGAATCACCGAGTTAATCGGCGATTTCGACTAACCTCGCCGAAAGTTCTGCCAACACTATTTTCTGAAGTCTATAAATAATAAAATTGTTATTAATTTTTAAGAGTCGAACATTTATTTTAATTTCCAGAATTGAATAGTACTTTTTGGATTATTTTCTCTCAATTTTGGAGAGGGTTTTTGGGAGACTTGAAGAAAGAATGATTTCATTTTCCCCAAGTTGGAAGTGGATCTTCTCCATTCTTCTTCCTTTGCTTAATAGCATATCTTTTGTAGTCAATTCAAAGTTATATATTTCTTCTATAGTTAATATCTTATCCCATATTTGTATTTTTATATTTTTTGCCTTATATGTGATCATGCTTCCTTCATTATTAAATTTTGTTACTACTATCGGTGTTTTTAATTGTTCTCATTTATCTTCTGGTAAACAATTGTATTTACATATATTAGCTTCTGCTTAAGAAGTAATAAAAAAATTGATGGTGAATTAGCTACTTCAACTATGGAAGTATTATATAAATACGAAGTAGCTATAAGAAATGAATTTAGTACTATGACAACAGAAGTAGAAGAACAAAATAAAGAAAAAATCATAAATCAAAATCTAATGACAAAATTAGCAATATGTAATATGTGTTATATAGATGAGTATACATGTGCATTTAGAGAATACTATTAGAAAGGAACATATAACACAGAAGAAAGTAAAGAAATAAGAAAGTTGTTTTTCGTTTTTTGTTATTTACTCTTTTTGCTCCTATTTTTTGTTTACACGGTGTTGTGAACCACTAGTGCGTTTTTGTTATTATATGTGAGTATAATTTTTCTAAAAATGGCATTCCTAATAGCATATCTTTTGTAGTCAATTCAAAGTTATATATTTCCTCTATAGTTAATATCTTATCCTATATTTGTATTTTTATATTTTTTTGCCTTATAAGTGATCATGCTTCCTTCATTATTAAATCATGTTACTACTATCGGTGTTTTTAATTTTTTCCATTTATCTTCTGGGAAACAATTGTATTTACATATATTGGCTTCTGCTCCTGTATCTATCATTGGTATATAATATCTGTTGTAATATCTTTCTATTATTATATTTGCAAATATATATTTTCATATTTTTATCATATTAAAGTTCTTTTTAGTATTACTCTTTTATTTTCATAATTTATGGTCAATTGTTTGTCTTCTAGATTATATGGTTTTACTTGTTCTAGCCATTTTATTCCTAAAGTGATATTTTCATTTCCTTGATATATTTTAAATTTTATTATCGTTGGTACTCCTCCAATGATTATTTTCTTTTCTATAGTTTCTTCGGTATACATTAATGTTTTTGGTAGTTCGGGGCATAATTGTTCAGTAGTTATTATTTCATCTTCCATCACTAATTCTCTTGTAATATAGTTTTCTTCTTGTCCTGTATTTATTAATATTTAATATTGTCGTTGTTCCATTACTCCCGTTATGTAGTAATGATGTGGTTTTATTTCTTCTTCCATCAATTTTTGTGGAGTTTTATCTGTTCTTCTTGAGATACTCATTTTTATGATATTTGTCGTATTTCACGGTTTGTGTTTATTCTTTTTGATGTGCTTAATCTTTCTTTTACTGTTTCTAAATCTTCTTCTATGTCAATCTCATTATAACTATAGTCATTATTGTCTACAACTGTGACTATCCTTTCAAAAGGATTTTCTATTTTTATGTTTTTTATTTTATTTTTTGCTGTTATTTTATGTTTTGTTGTTAAAACATATAAGTTTTTACATCTAGCTGTAAATATTTTACTTCCCGGGGCTAGTTCTATTCCTGACATTTTCCAATATAATACTAGTGATTTATCTATGTTCCTGT
>JAJOOE010012551.1:0-37388 GCA_036250405.1 Solanum raphanifolium | reverse complement strand
GTCTTTAGTTTCAGTTTTGCTAGATCTAGTTGGGGCATGTCCCAACATTTCTAGTCAGTTTAGAGGCTTATTTCAAACATAGTTAGATTCAGCTTAGTATTTTGAGTTTGATATTTCTTTGTATTAAACTCTCAGATTTGATATATTCAGTTATAGTATATGGGTATTCCCCATCTCTTCAGATTTAATTATGATTTAGCTTCCGCATCAGTTTATTATATTTAGTATGCTTATGATCATGCCAGCAGGGTTAGCTTGGGATCACTTGTGGTCCTAGGTCCCGTGTCCGCGTCCCGGGGGTAGCTCGGGGCGTGACAATTAGGTTGCATGGGGTTCCGTTGTCTATCATCTCAGATAGAGGTCATCAGTTTACCTCTCATTTCTGGAAATCATTTCAGAAAGGTCTTGGTACTCACGTAAATCTCAATACAACATTTCTTCCAGAGACAGATGGTCAGGCAGAGCGTACCATTCAGACCTTAGAGGAAATGTTGATAGCTTGTGTGATTGATTTCAAGGGCAGTTGGGATAATCACCTACTTCTCGTAGAGTTCGCCTATAATAACAACTTTCATTCCAGTATTCAGATGACCGTGTATGAGGCACTATATGGGCATAGATGCAGGTCCCTAATAGGTTGGTTTGAAGTAGGTGAAGCAGCCTTGATAGGACCATATTCAGTTCATGCCGCTATGAAAAAAATTCAACTCATCAGAGATAGACTAAAGATAGCTCAGAGTCCTCAGAAGTCCTATATAGATGTGAGGATAAGGGACTTAGAGTTTGGAATCGATGGTTGGGTTTTCCTAAAGATTTCACCTATGAAGGGGGTGATGAGATTTATCAATAAAGGGAAGCTCAATCCTAGATATGTAGGTTAAAAGGGTTGGTAATGTGGCATATGAGTTAGAGTTGCCAGAAGAACTGGCAGCGGTTCATCCCGTCTTTCACACTGCCTTGTTTAAGAAGTGTGTGGGTGATCTGGCATAAATAGTACCATTAAAGAGTGTGGCTGTGAAGGATAATCACACTTATGAAAAGGTGTCAGTTGAGATCCTTGACCATCAAGTTTATTGGTTGAGATATAACGAAGTAGCTTGAGTAAAGCTTTTGTGGATTAGTTAGTCCGTAGAGGGAGCTAGTTGGGAAGTAGAAGCAACCATGAAGGCCAAGTACCCTCACCTCTTTCCTTCTGATTGCGTTTCAGCTTCAGGTAATAGTTCCTCTCTAGTCTCTTAGTTTACTCTTGTGTAAATTCAGTCTCAGTATCTTGTTCTTTCAGTGTTCTTGCATTTAAGTATATTTTCATGTTATTAGAACTCAGTTCAGTTAGATATTGTAATATCCCGGAAACTAGTAAGTTAGACTAGGGAGTACTAGAGCCTTAAGTGAGAGTTATAGAGTTCGATGTGGGGTTTAGGAGGGTGAAATGGCTTCCCAAGCTTAGAATGAGGGGTTTAGGGGTTAAACGTCAAGGTACGACCCCCCAAGGACCAACCAAGGGTCCTTGAGGAAGACCCTAAAACATAACCCCCAAGACCCCCAAAGCTGCCAAAACTGCCCAAAAGAGGGCCACATATGGATGGCACCTACGGCCAGTACGTGGACCCACGCCCCATAGATGGGAGTCTTGGGTCAGGCCCTCAAAGTAGGCTTCAAACCACCAACATATGGACCTACAGGATGGGACGTTGACCCACCTACAATCCGTAGGTCATGGGCGTATGTGGTGCCTGTGTTGCTGCCAAGTCTAGGCCAAGTGGAGGGTCTTTAGGTAAATTCCTTATAGTAGACCTATATAAAGGTTATTAAGCTATTAACTAATGATTTACACTTCATAAAATCACAAGACCCAAATCATAATTATTTCCTCTCCAAATATTTGTCTCTCTAAAACCTCCATTGAAGAAGAAGAAGAAGTCAAGGTCTAGGGTTCAATGACTGATCTTTTTCCACACTATTTCATGAGGAATATTCATAAGGTATGGTAACTTTTAATCTATGGGTAGCCTTCACCCATAGAGCCCCTTCAAAGTTCAATTTCAACACTAGTGTTTTCCCCAAGAGGTTAGGGTTTCACTCTAAGTCATGGGTTCCTTTCTAAAACATTTCCAATGATTCATTTATGATGGAGTATGATTTAATTGATGAATTATTTTTTATTTATTATGAATTCCCCCAAGAACCCATGAAATCCCCAACTTTCCCTATTTGGATCTTAAAGTGTAGTTATTGTTGTATATTGGCCCAATTGAGTAACTAATGATTGTTTATGGTGTAATTACATGATTTTAGAATGAATATACATGTATTCTTGATTAAACTAAGATTATAGGGTGAAATTGGTATGATCAAGTGTTATGCCATGAAAGAGGCAAATTGAGAGTTTAGATGTGACCTTCTATGATGGATGAACTTCTTATGAATTGCCTTAGAATAGATGATCTAAATATGAATTAATTATATGTAAATTTTGTAGAAATGAATGAATTAGGTTAGGGCTTATATGATGGATCATGGTTGAGTAATATTGAGATTGAGTTTACTTGATGCTATATTACTAAAATTGGTTAAGAATGAAACATGTGGTTAGTTTACCTTGAGAGTTAGGTTTACATGATGACCATGTGAGGTATTGCTTGATAGTAATACTTGTAGTATGAAGATGACTTCTAGGGCTTAAAGGGTAAAAGCTAAAATGAATGAGATATGAATGTTTAGGGTTTAAGAAGAAATCTATTTATGCATGTTTAATTGTATATGGTATTATTGTGGAAGGACTTTACCCACATGACCAATAATATGAGTACACGAGCTTATGCATACAATGAATGAACTACTTGAAATACAATTATATGTATGTTGAATATGATGAATGCTAGATGTGTTGATTTGATATGATCTATGATCCTTGTATGCAAGATATGCGAATTATGCATGGTTGAATATTATGTACATGCTTTATGAACACTTTGAGAGTGAAGTGTCTAAGATGATAATGTTGTTGTTGTGTCATTGAAAGGACAATCACACTCACACAATCCATGCACATGATTATGATGTATCTATGCTGTTGATTGAAAGTTTATTTCTCATATGCACCTTTACACATTACTATGCATGATATGTTCATGACCATGATAATCTTCTTGTGTTGATTGGAAGTCTATTCTCATGAAAACACATGATCATAATGTGAAAGTTTTCCTCACATATTAATGATGATTCTAAGGTTGATAGTCCATTCTCAACTATTGAATCTATGAGCTATTTTATGAGTTATGTTGTATGGAGGGTAAGATACTCCTTCATGCATGTAAATTCAATTCAAGATTAAATAGGTAATTTTGGGAAATAATGCTTAGCACCGAGTGGATATGGAATATGAAGTAGAAGTCCTCCTACCAATTTAACATGCAGGGGTTTCTAATATAGTCTCATGAGATGGAAGCTCCCCCGTCAATACAATAGGTTTGGGGTTTTTAGAAGCAATCTCCCTATCCCATAACTATGAGCCCAAATAGGTCTTTAGCTAGTGGATCCACCAAAAAGCTAATACATTTAGTTCTACCTTAGGCAAGTAGGACACCTCTTTTCGGTGTGGGGCAGTACACCGGATTCCATGTAGCTCACATGGTCCATGTTGGTCAAGGCTATTTCCCTCAATGAACAAGAATATGAACAAGAACATGAGTTATGTACTATGGTTCCTCAAGAGGTTCTACTTAGTATGAGTGGGGGTATGGGACTTCATTCATACATGGCACAAGGAGGCTTTGAGAGTGGCCATGGTGTATTTCTCTCATTCTATGATGATTATGAAATTATGCATGCTTTATATGGATTGTGGCATTCCTTGATATAAGTTATTGAACATGAATGTTTCATTGTCTATGAGTATTGACTATGGATGAGACTAAAGCATGATAAGTATGACCATGGTGGCCTAAAAGTGGTACTTAGTGTAGATGGGATTATGGGATCCTATCTATGCATTGCACAAGTATAACTTCGGGTGACTTATGTGAATATTCTATTATGATGAGATGATCTTGGTATTTAACTATGTTTGTGAACCATGCCTTGTGATGATTGGGGTATGCATTATTCTTGAGTTGGATGCTATGCTTGTGATTATGTAGATATCATTTATGCTATGATGAATTGTACATGAGTTGTCTTATGAGTTACTTTCCCCAACTATTTCAAAGATGATGTTCAAAATTGGCATATAGCATGGCTTCAACTAAAATGTCCCTTTTAGCATGTTTTAAGGATTTTTATGCATGGCTATCATACTAGGTGCAATTTTTGTACAAACCCATATTTCTTCTACATTTTTCACAAATTGTAGGGTTCGGTGATATCGACTTCCATCTTCCTGGCTAGCATCATAGTAGATCAAGAAGAAGAAGCTTGGTGAGTCCTCATAGTATTCGAGGACTTGGCCATTATGTCCTTTAAGTCTTTCTTTTATGTTTTATACTTTTGTAAGGGTCGTGTCCCTAAGATTTTATTCAAGTGTTATAGATGGTTTGAGACATAGTGTTGTAGACTCCCATTTATTATTTTTTTATAAAAGACTTTGATCGTAAAGAAAAGTTTTAAATTTCCGCACTATTTCCTATGTTCTTATGTTATGATATGCTATGAGGCTTTTCAGAGTCTTGTACACCATGTCACATCTAGGGAATAGTCTTGGGTCGTGAGATCAGTGTCTAGTACTTAGTGGTAGGGATTGCAGCTCCTTCCCTCCATACTCAACTTGTTTAGACTTCATTCGAAGAGGAATGTTTCCAAGGGGGATATATTATAACACTTCGGTTGAGGATCAGGAGAAAGCATGAGGTAGTTCTAGTGTTGTTGATACCCTTAGGGCAGAGGTGGCTACTTTAAGGACAGAGGTTCTCCAGATACAGCGTATGGACATCTCCACACTTTGGAGCGAGGATCCCATTACAGATGCACTCGAGATGCCTAGTGTTATGACTTCCGCTGTTGTGCCTGAGGGTGCTATGGATACCGAGATGGTTGATGATGATGAGAGTGAGAGGGCCGATTAGGAGTTGGCCGAGAAAACTGATGAGGAGGAGCTTCAAGATAAGGAGCACGAGAATGCTGAGACACTGGCTAAGTTGAATGATACCAAGGAGGTCATTCTTTAGGTTGTCTAGAGAGGTTTCTTCGAGAGACTTCATAGGTCGGGTATAGTGGAGTAACTCTAGACTCTACCATACTTCATGTTGCTGAGACAAGCACTGATGCCCCAGTTGTACCTCCCATGCTACCTACTATGATCCTATTGCCGGGCATCGATGCCCCTTTTAAGGCTTCTCCACCCGAGACTCCAGCTGAGAGTACTCCACAAGGATAGCTTATTAGGGGGACCCTTTCTCTTATCCTCCTCGCACTTTTATTTCATTTCCATTGAGGACACTGAATTCTATTTTCGGTGGGGTGAGGGCCTTCATGGCAATATTCCCCTTTTGCTTGTATTTTGTTATTTCATATTTTCAACAATTTTAGTTTGTTAATTGTTTATATTAGAGTTCTCTTTTTGGGAAATTGTGTGTTTCCTTACTTCTATATCATTCTACCTTGATATGCAACCCCGCATGATTCAAATCATGAAATGAATGATGTTTTCATTAATAAGAATTTCAGAATTGATTTTGTTCAATATTGATGTCTTGAATAGTACTCATAATGATCATGATGCATAGTGTTGGTGTTGCGAGAATAAAATTGATGTGGTTACACCTTTGAGCGATCTCTTTGAATCTTTTTTTTACTAGCTATGTTTTGATGTGATCCTTGCAAAGAGACATGTGTAGTGAAGTTTTACTTGAAAGCATGCATGTGGAGTGATGAGTTTGAGATTTTGACTTATTTAGGACTTTGCTTTCATGATTTAAGTGTCCTAAAATGCCTAATTTATGCTTTAAACTGATGTTAAAGTGCTATTTGCAGCAATGAAGGCTAAGGAGCAAGGCAAGGACATTACCGGGCAAAAAGGAGAGAAAAAGCTGAAGATGTTGAAGGAAGGAAGTCCTGCTGAGCGCCAAGACCACTCGACGAACCACCGAGTGGCTCTTTAGCTCGCCTAATGTTCCAGCGTGCCAGCCCTAGGGAAGAACCTACTTGGCGACGGAAAGGGACAGTTGGCGGATCCTCGACCGACTCGGCAACATCCACCTTGATCGCCTAAGCTCACAGAACCATGAGGTCTAATGGCCAATGCAAACTGGTGATGGTGTGGAGCAAAGGGCAGATTATCGACCTGGTTGGCGATGTGCGACTTACTCAGCCTTATGGACCTGGAGGCCAAAAATTGGGAAACTATAAATTGAAATTTAAAAAAGAAAAGAAAGGAGTTCTAGAAGTTCTGATTCCACAGTTCTTAGAGTTTTAGTTTTCTTGGAGTTTTTGAGGTCCCATTAGAGACTTTGAAGCTTTTGAGGCAAAATTTTGAGGAATTTCAATTGGGTTTTCGAACTAATTCAATTTGTAGCATAGTAGAGACTTGGAAACTTTTACCCAGCTCATGGCTAATATAGTTTGTAATTGTTTCTCTCTTTTTATGATGTGTAGCTAACACCCCTATTCTTGGGGTGTGATTATGTGATTATTGTCTTAATTAGCTTAAGGGTATTGTTGTTTAATAATTTAAATGTTTTTTTATGTGGGTTTGATTGATAGCTGTCACGACCCAGGGTTACACCCTAGATGTAACATGGCATACAAGACCACGCGAGACCTCATACAAGCCACTTAGCTTTCATAACATAAGATAATAGAAAATGGTGCAGAAATTTAAAACATTTTCAAACAATATCAAGTCTCATAAAATGAAGCGGAGGTCTTTAGCACTTGTCTCAAACCATCTAATACTTGAATAATCTTAGGGACACAGCCCATACAATAGTTCTAAACATAATATGAAATACATAAGGGAAAGGTGATCAAATCCTCGGTGATATGAGGACTCACCAAATCTTCACTTGCTTGCTCTACTATGAACCTATCCACGAAGATGGAAGTCAATATTTCCGGACTCTACATTTGGTAAGAATGTTGGCAAAAGTATGTGTTACTACAAGAATATACTAAATATGATGTCTAGCATAAATCATCAGCATATTCAATGAGCATACATCATCATAGTATAAGAGGAACACTTCTCAAGTAACGTCAACTTGTTCTTACTCAGTACATAGGCCATAACCTCTTGTCACACATATCAAGGAAGGCAACTCAAGCAACAATCCAAGCTAATCTAACATCATTATATGAAATCTCATATCAAAACATATTTAGAATACTTCCCTGAAGTAACTCAAGCATACTTAGCCAAGACATGGGTAATCTCCCACTTGTCTCACTTATCATAGAAGCCCACTTTAGGCCATCCTACAAGCTCATCATCTATCATTTTCATCTTTAGCTTATCTTTTATAGACATGAGGAAATCACCTTCTTGCTTTCTCATAAAGGCTCACGGGTAGTCGCCTCTTGCCTTGCTTATATATGACCACATGTATTTTCCTCCATGTGATATACCGTGAGCTTACAGTTTTTTTTATGCATTTCACTTAAGAGTTGTGTGTCTAGGGACATATTGTATTAGAAATAATGTGTTTTGTATCATGTTTGGAGCAAATAAGCGTGGTACGCAGTTGATGGAGATGAGAACTGAAAATATACAGAAGTAGCCACCTACAGAGTGACCCACTGACTATAGGTCCTGTGATGGGCCGTCATTGGGAAGGTGTGGATGAATCATCAGGGAATTCTGACCAAGTGTGGAACTACAAAGCAACTGACGGATCGTAGGTCGACCCACGGGCCATTCTGCACATTCATCGATGAGTTCATAGTGTTGAAGTTCCTGTACCAGATGAAAATTTTTAAGTGTGGAGCCATGAAAGAGGACCCACGGACTGTGGATAGACCCACGGTCTATCATGCACATCCGTTGTGGATGATCAGAGAATGAAGGTTCTATGTGTTGAAACACAAAGGGTGATCTACAGACCATAGATCGACCCACGGTCCGTAGGTGGTGTCGTCGATAGAAATCGCATCCAGACTGCTTATTTCCTTATTTTGTTTTGTTCTTATTTAGGACATGTTTTTCTAGGACCTAAACGTAAGTTTATGAATTCTTTTTATCAAAATAGGAATTGTGTTCTTTCAAGCATGAGTAGCTAAATCCACAACTAGGGTTGTGGGAACCATGAGCAATTAACATCGTATGAATAATAATTAAGTAATTATTGAATAGTGTTTATGCATGTATTGGTAATTCTTTCACTTAGAAGTCTTTTTAACGAGTGCATGCATTAGAACTTGCTTTGTTGCTACTTGCCGGACCAAGGAGGTAGTTAATGAGAAAAGAATTAACTACAGAGATTTAGTGGATGCTATCTAATAGTCTAATGTCAATTGGTGTGAGGGTGAAAACTAAGCCATACATTGATGTGATTACTAATCTGAGGTAAAGGTAAGGGTTAGTAAAGTATACACTCGTAGCCGGACCAAGGTGCATAGTGAAATTCCCTATTTGGAGGACCAATCACTAAGGGATACCTATCTTACTCACTTTGCATGTAAAACACTAGGAAATGATTACTATTATTAGGACTATTACCGCATTAAAAGCCTGTGGGGAACACATGCACCCTAGTTTCTCTCTCATATTGATAATCAAAAGTTTGAATCCTTGTCACTTGCTACTTGATCAACAATTAGATATTTACTTACACAAACCCCCCCCCCCCCTTTATTTATTTATTTCTGAAATAGTTTGACTAAACTGATATAATAGTGAGTTAAGTTTCAGTTTGAACCATATTTCTCGTGGGATCGACCCCAACCTACAAGTTGGGTTCTTTATTTGAGAACAACCGCTTATACTTCTTTAGTGAGGTGTAATTTGAGTGTATCAAATTTTGGCGCTTATGTCAGGGAATAAGACTTTTAGATTAAGTTTAATTACATTATTGAACTTTAGCCAATTATTTCCTGATTTTACGTTTTCTTTTGTTTTTGTTTTCTACAGGTTTCCACTCTAGTGTATGCCAAGTACACTGAGGCGAGGCGAACCATTGACCCCATACGATCCAGAGTTGAGTAAACCTTTGAGAAAAATGAATAATCACGGGGTCCATAATAATCCGATTATAGAAGAGCATGAGGATGAAGTTGAGTTGAAGCCTCCCGGAGTTGGTAATAAGAATGCTCAGGTTCGTGGTGGAAATCTACTTGAAAATACTTTGAGGGTACAAAATCCTCCAAACCAAAGGTTGCGTGATAACTACAGGGTCGACTTTAATAAAGTTGAATCAGAAGGACCTATTTTTCTCCCTCCTCTACCTCCAGGGCATATGTCCTTTAGGTTGTGGTGACGAGTAGTTTGATGCAAATGCTTAAAGCAAGAGGGTTGTTTTCTGGTCTAGCTTCATAAAATCTGCATGGTCACATGGCTAAATTGAGAAGTGTCTGCAAGAGTTACGTTGGACGACCAGAGTTGGACATAAATGTCATAGGTTTGACAGTCTTCCCTCTATCATTGACTGGTGATGCTGCAGTGTGGTTTTCTGAGCTTCCATATAATTTAATTCTTACATGAGATCAATTGCACCAAGTGTTCATGGTGAAGTATTTCCTGTTGTCCAAGAAGCTGAATCACGATGAAAAACTGAATAATTTCGTAGCACTACCTGGAGAGTTTGTAAGCAGTTCATGTGATCATTCCATTGTATTCATAAGAAGTGTTCTGAATCACCGCATAGATGATGTTCTACAGAGGTCAGGATGACAATGGCAAGGTTGTGCTAGATACTATTGTTGGAGGATCATATGGTGAGTGAACTTTTGAGGAGATCACTGAGAAACTAGAGAAGATTTCCCAAAATAATGAGGCGTGGAGCACTAGGAAGTCAGACACCGGTAGAAGGACATTTGTAGTTCAAGTCGCACCTAGTCAATCCAATGATGAGATTCGTGAAGAGAATGCTCAAATGAGGACAAAATTGGGTTTGGTGCTAAAGCATGATGCCGGAGGTGCAGAGAAGGTGAATGTGGTAAACTACCTAACTAGAGCTCCACCACCGCCAGTTGAGGAATACTACTATGAAGATGATGCTTATTTGGTGAATGATCAGATGAGGGGTTTCCGAGCCAACGCCCAAGGTTCCAACTCAGATAATTGTCGCCAGGGTCAAGGAAACCAAGGTCGGAACTATGGTAACTACAATTGAGTGGTTAACTATGTTCGGGATGGGAACTACAATCATGAAAACAACTACAACTGGAACAACTATGGCAACAGAAACGAGAGAGTTTGGCCTTATGTTCCACCTGCAAATCGAGAATCTAGCAACATGGAAGCTCAGAGTTGTATGTCACGGATTGAGGATATGATGCAGAAGATGATAAAGAGGTTTTATGCAACTAATGAGAATGTGAAAGAGATGCGGAATGACTTTTCTTGAATCAGTCAAAAATTTGATGCCCATGCAGTGTCGATAAAACAACTTGACTAGCAGTTTAATCAATTGTCAACTACTGTGAACCCACGTCAGCCTGACACAATTCCTAGAAACACCATCAATAATTTGAAGAATGATAGGGATTGTATGGCAGTCATGATTCGAGGAGGTAAACGGACCATTGATTATGTCGTCTGAGGTTGAAATTGTGGTAGAAATAGATGAAGATGCTATTAAGGTTACTGGAGTGTACAAAAATGCAGAGAAAGAAGCGTAGATAACCCAAAAAGTTGTTCCTATGCGTAGACCTCCACCTCCATTCCCATAGAGATTGGTAAAGAAGACTAAAGAAGGAAAATACCGCAGGTTCATAGCTATGTTGAAACAACTTTCCATTAATGTTCTGTTGATAGAGGCTTTGGAGAAAATGCCTAGGTATGTGAATTTTATGAAAGATTTGGTGACCAAGAAGAGGGCCGTGAGTTTTGAGATTTATGACAGGTTGCAACATTGTAGTGCTATTGCTACGAGGTCACTTGTGCAAATGAAAGAAATTCCTAGAGCTTTTACTATTCCTTGTACCATTAAGTTGTTGCATTTTGCAAAGGCGTTGTGTGATTTGGGTGCGAGTATTAATCTGATTCCATTGTCTATCTACAAGAAGTTGGGTTTAGGGGCTCAAAAACTGACTGCGATGCGACTACTCATGACTAATAGAACTATGCAGAAGCCCATTGGTGTTCTCTAAGTTGTCCTTGTGAAAATGGAGTCGTTCATTTTTTCGGCGAATTTTGTGATACTTGATTGTAAGGTTGATTTTGAGGTTCCAATCATCTTAGTGAGACCATTCCTTTCTACTAGGCGTGTCATGGTCGGTATGGAGAGAGGGCAGATGAAGTTCCGATTGAATAATGAAAAGGTAACTTTAAATATCTGTAGGTCTATGATGAAGGAAAGTGATCTCAAGTGAGTATTAGTGGTGGATCTTATTGTGGAGTGAGGTTCTGAAGTGTTTATTGAAAAGAGGTTGGGTGTTGATGTACTGGCAGCGGTAATGATGAATTTTGAGGATGATGGTATTCAAGACTATGATGAATTAGTTTCCGCACTTGATAGGTTCGAATTCCATTCCAAACCAAAGAAATTTGGGTTAGATATGAAGAATCGCGACTCTCCACCCGTAAAACCATCTGTGGAGAAAGCTCCAAAATTGGAGCTTGAGGCTCTACCATCACATTTGAGGTATGTATTCTGTGGGAGAGATGGCACTTTATCGGTAATTATTGCGAACAGTTTGAGTGAGGTGCAAATAAATGCATTGGTTTATTTGTTGAAGAGGTTCAAACGGACTATTGGATGGATTATTGCGGACATTATTGGGATTCCTCCTGGCATTTGTTCTCATAAAATCCAACTCATGTCGGACAACAAACCAAGTATTCAGCACGGAAGGACACTAAATCCACCTATGCAAGAGGTAGTGAAGAAGGAAATCATAAAATTGTTGGATGTTGGAGTCATATATCCCTTTGCAGATAGTAGTCGGGTCTGTCATGTTCAGTGTGTACCTAATAAAGGTGGGATTACTGTGGTTCCTAAGGCAAAAAATGAGCTTGTTCCGATGAGGCCAGTGACCGAATGGAGAGTATGCATCGAATGCCACAAATTGAATGCCTGGATAGAAAAAGACCACTTCCCGATGTTGTTCATTGATCAGATGCTAGATCACCTTACTGGTAAGGGTTGATATTGCTTTCTTGATGGGTATTCGGGCTACAATCAGATCTCCATAGCTCCGGAAGACCAAGATAAAACCACCTTCACTAGTCCTTATGGGACTTTCGTCTTCAAACAGATGCCATTTGGGTTGTTTAATGCTCCAGTAACCTTCCAGCGTTGGATGATGTCGATATTTTCAAATATGGTGGAGGGTACTATTGAGGTATTTATGGATGATTTCTCTGTGGTAGGTGACTCATTTGATGGTTGTTTTATACATTTGGTCGAGTTACTGAAAGGGTGTGAAGAGTGCAATCTTATGCTCAATTAGGAAAAGTGCCACTTCATGGTGAAAGAGGGGATAGTTCTTGGTCAACGGATTTATGAGAAGGACATTGAGGGTTACAGACCTAAAGTTGAGGCAATAGAAAAGCTTCCACCACCTATCTCTGTAAAAGGTGTCAGAAGTTTTCTTGGGCATGCAGGTTTTTATCGGAGGTTTATCAAGGATTTATCTAAATTTGCACACCCATTGTGCAAATTGCTAGAAATGGAGTGTAAGTTTGAGTTTGACGATGCTTGTCTTAGGGCATTTGAAGAGTTGAAAGCAAAGCTAGTTTCTGCACCCATCAATATGTCACCAGATTGGAGGCAACCGTGTGAAGTGATGTGTGATGCAAGTGGAGTGGCTCTTGGTGTGGTATTGGGATAGAGGCGATGGAAAATTCTTCATCTGATTTACTATGCCAAGAAAGCACTGAATGTGGCTCAAAAGAAATGTACATTGATTGAACAAGAACTCATTGTTGTTGTTTTCGCATTCGATAAATTTCGATCATACTTGCTTGGTATTAAGGTCATAGTGCATACTTACCATTCTGCATTGAGGTATCTAATGGCTAAAAAGGATGCAAAACCGAGGTTGATAAAATGGGTATTGTTGCTGCAAGAGTTCAATTTTGAGACGAAAGACAGAAAGGGGACGGAAAATCAAGTTGCCGATCATGTATCTAGATTAGAGGAGGAAGCTATGCTCAAGCTAGGAGATGAGGCTGAAATTAATGACGCATTTCCAGACGAACAAGTATTGGGTGGTTCTTATGATCTTATTCCTTGGTTCAAAGATTTTTTTAACTGCGTGGCAAATGATCTGGTTCCATCAGATTTGTCGTTTTACCAAAGGAAAAAGTTTATGCATGATGTGAAGAAGTTGTTTTGGGATGAACTTACTTGTTCCGTATTTGTGCTGATGGGATTATTCATCGATGTGTGCCCGAGGTTGTGAGGATGAGTATACTAGAGGCATGACATTCATCTCCTGTTGGTGGGAATCATAGTGGTATTCAGACTGCTCATAAAATCTTCCAGTGTGGGATTACTGGCCTACTGTCCACCAAGATGCTCATGATTTCGCCAAGTCTTGTGATCGTTGCTAAAGAGAAGGAGGAATTTCAAAGAGGCAAGAGCTACCTATGAATCCGATATTGGTGATTGAGTTGTTTGATGTTTGGAGCCTTGACTTAAGGGGTCTATTTGTGAGTTCACATGGGATGAAGTATATTCTTGTTACGGTTGACTATGTAGCGAAATGGGTGAAAACAATTGCGCTTCCAAACAATGAGGGTAAGAGTGTCACTGCATTCCTGAAAAAGAGTATCTTCTCCAGATTTGGTACACCTAGGGCGATTATTAGCGATGGATGTTCCCACTTTTGTAATAAGTTATTTAAGGCGTTGCTCGAAAAATATGGAGTCTGTCACAATGTAGCTACTCCTTACCATCCGCAGTCTAGTGGACAAGTGGAAGTGTCAAACAGAGATATAAAGCAAATCCTTGCAAAAACTATGAACGCCAAAAGAACGGACTGGTTAAGAAGTCTTGATGATGCCCTATGAGCCTATCGCACCACATTCAAGACTCACATAGGTATGTCCCACTACCAACTTGTATATGGGAAGTCATGCCATATGCCGGTAGAGCTAGAGCATAAGGCCATGTGGGTGCTAAAGAAGTTGAATTTGGGTTGGGGCGCTGCATCGAGCCAAAGAGTGAATGACATGAATGAGCTTGATGAGTTTCGCCTTAAAGCATATGAAAGTTCAGCCTTGTACATGGAGAAGATGAAGAAGTATGATGATCAAAAGATTGAAAAACGTGAATTTGTTGTGGGTGATCTGGTGCTTTTATTCAACTCAAGACTATGATTTTTTCCTGGCAAGCTCAAGTCCAAGTGGACCAGGCCATTCCGAGTCACTCAAGTATTTCCACATGGAGCAGTCGAGCTCGAGAACAAGGAGGGAACAAGATTCAAAGTGAATGGGCAAATAATCAAGGTCTACATGGGGAAAGCAGAGAGTGTGCAAGAAGTGATTGAGGCCTACTATCTTGATGAAGTCTAAGTAATTAAGTTGTCTGCGTCGTGTCGCGACGTTAAATAAAGCGTTGCTTGAGAGGCAACCCATGATGTACCATCTAACAAACTATAGGTCTTTCTTTTCGATTTAGGAGTTTTCTTCTTTTATTTTAATTTTTGTAACTTTTTAGATAAGTGCTTTATTTTTGTATTAGTGTTGGTTAGATATAGAATAGGGTATGTGTCTAAAAAGTGTCCAGAAAATGTAAAAAGAAAGTCCTAATGGTTGCTATGTGTGCAGGGACGAAAGGCAAAATCTACAGAAAAACAGTTGTGCAGTGGTCTATGGACCCCATCGACGGTCCATTGGTCCATCGACGGATCGTGAATGGTTTCCGTAGACTCTAGGTAAGCGTTCTGAATTTTTTAAATGTCAGAGTCACCTACGGACCACACCTACAATCCGTAGGTCGACCCACGGACCGTAAACGGGGTCTTGTGGGTCCAAAAACTAGGGTTTGCCTGGCCTGACCCGGACCTCTTATAAAATAAAACCTTTCATTTTAAATTCATTCTCCAACGTTCAAAACTCCCCCTCCCCCAACTTTTTTTCAACCATCCACATACCCAAATTCATCCATTAATCCCCCATATCACTCCCACAATTCATTACCCATATCCTATTAATCTCCCATTCTCTCCCAAATAAATCCCCACTTCCACTCTTCTTCCCCAACGATTCCAAAGTCCGGGTTTGGTGTCATAAGGCTAGCAAAGGGTCACAGATATCATTGAAACACACACTCATCATCGGTGATTACTTGTAAGATATACAGATTTCTCCCAAACTTTGAATCATTTCATTGTTTCAATTGAAATCACATCGATGAACTTGAACTTGGGTTGTTAGTTTCGTGTTTAAATGTTAAATTATATGCTATAAATACCCTTGGTATGATAGTATGTGAGTGTGTTGTTAATAAGAACCGAATAATTCAAGTTAATAGGCCAAATTGGAAGTGTTAACTTAGGATTCATCGGTTTAGGTTTGATAATCTGTAATATTTTGTGAAATTGGAACCATAAGGACAATTAACTACCAAATTACATGTTGTAATACATATGTAGGTCTAGGTTTATTGTAATTGTTGAACAAAAAGTCATGAAATTGAAACATTTGAAAACTGGCACTTAAATGACCAATGAGACCCCACTTATAGACTGTAGGTCTAGGTCATGTTCGTGGACCAGAAGCACACATAGTTTTTACTAAGTATAGAACAATGGTATGGACTACGGTCCGTCGCTCCATTGATGGACCATTCTGCACATCCGTTATTCCCACATCAGAGACCTAATTTTGGGTACTCTGACCTATTGAAGGGACCCATGGACCGTCGGTACCCACCGTGGGTCTACAATTAAGCTACTGTCCAATAATTTTTTTTATTTTTTTTTTGTCCGACACTTGTTATAAAATTCTTCCATGAGTATTATTGCACAATTTTGGTACTAAACTTCCATAGGTACCATGTCCCCGAAGCAAGCTCCAACCTACGCCGCCAAAGGCAAATCAAAATTTGTTGCTCCCTCTTTCAGGCTGCTTGATGAGGATACGGATGGGGAGTACGTTCCACCTCCTACCAGGACCTCCCTCACTACTCCATGCACTACACAGAACGAAGCCTGGCAGGTGACCTTAGACGTGGTCACTGCCTCCAAGTTTGATGAGTGGGCCACAACGATCGGATCACATAACAGCTTAGAGTTCCCATCCAACTCTGGCTCCATCTCTAGCCCCTGTGGTAGCACTGCATGTTTGTACGAGTCTAACAGTACAAAAGACACCCTAGTACACCCCCCCCCCCGCATTATGAGCCTTCATCGGTTGATACAGAGCCACACATGCGGTGTGTGGAGGGCCAGTAACAGATTTACACGTATGCTCACATGCTGAATGAACACAATAGGATTGCCATATTAGTCATAGAGGAGTGCCGAGTTTTCACAAGCAACCTCTACACCACTCCAATCATCCATGATCTTTTTCGAAGGCACATGTGTAAGTGGATGGCCTGCAACCCAAGGTCTTATAGCGAGGAGATAGTCCAGGAGTTATACTTTTCCTATGCCACCACCATCAAAGGGTCCATCTCTAAGAAGGCCAAAGCCGCAGCTCAGCCTCTATTTGAGGATACACTCGTTAGGGATTTCACAGTCGACATCTCCTAGACCACTCTCCGTAGGTTTATCTACAGTCCAAACCACACTCTGCCCATCAATACAACATAGTTTAACTATCGGATGGATATCGTTCAGAGTGGGGCATTTAAGAGGAATGCCGATCAGAGAGAGTCACTTTTGAGGTGCCTAGCACATAATATTGATACGGATGGAGAGCGTGTAGAGTGGGCCCAGACTCCAAGCTTGGGTATCAAGAAGGCGACGTTGAATTTTGCTGCTAAATTTTCTGGTTAATGGTACGGAATTGTGTGTCCCCTACTCAGGCGGACAATATAGTCACATGGGACCGAGTTGTTTTTTAACAGCTATGGTTGAAAGCTTGGAGGTAGACTTTGCCCGCCTCCTGATTGTGGAGATTCATGAGAGGGCTTTCAAGGCCACCACCACCCTTCCCTTCCCGTGCCTCATCTTCCAGCTTTACAAGGATATTGTTGTACCAGTATGACATTGTGACCGATTGTTTTAGGAAACCAAGACTCTGGATATCGGCCTTATTCAGGATGAGGCTAATGTAGCTGCACCTCGTAGGGAGCCACAGGTTGAGGTGCCACCGTTGGGAGATGATCTTGTAGCAGATGTGGAGCATATGCAAGTTGATGACCCTCCCACTCCAGCCACTACAACGGATGCCCAGGCTCCTCCATCACCGGCCGCCAGTCAGGCCTACAGCTCATCCAGAGGCACTCCCTCGTCAGGCTCCTCCGGCATCCTTCTAGCTCTAGTTTTGAAGCTGGAGACACATATGGCCACCTCGCTACATCAAATTAGGTTGTGGATGCAGCGTTCGATTAACTTGCCTGAGGCTAGGATGGAGCAGCTAATGGACCAGAAGAATCAGGACGTTCATAAGCTCTTGAATGCATTCGAGCTGCGAGTCTTGGAGTGGCCGACCCCAACTATTAATTTACCTACCTTCTAGGCAGAGTTGGCTAGCCTTCGTACCGATCTGGATACCCTTCTAGTCCCTTATGAGTCTGCACCAGAGGCTTCCCCTATAGAGGAGGATGATACCGTAGTGATGTCTACCTTATTTGGCGATTCCATGCCACCACCAAACTCTACATGTGCTGCTGGGAAGCTCCCCCTCTCCGATCGTACTTCAGATGATGCTGAGGTTTAGAGATTGAGAAAGAAGGAGCACCAACAATTGGAGGAGGCCATGAGGGTGTCGTTACTAGAAGAGAAGATGAGACAGGAGAGGGCCAGGGAGATAGGTGTTGGCCCATCCGCCAGAGTGAGCACTGCTGAGGGTGCTGAGAGAGTTTATGTGAGCATTACTGAGAGTGCTGGGATGGTTTATGAGGGAGCTACTGATGGCGTCCGGAGTGTTGATCCAGCGAACTCGGAAATCGAACCCACCCGCTTCTTGAGTGGTCTTGGCCGCATATGCGCCAAAGGTTTGCTTCACCCAATCGTTTACATTTTCTTTTTCTGTGCATTGGGGACAATTGCACTTTATTTTTTTGGGGGTGGGGTAAATGGATTATAAGTGATAGGGTGAAGTCTGAGTAACCCAACTCATAGTCCTCTCTTGGGGTTTTCTTGCCTGTGTTCTTTTTCCCCAAGAGACTATTTTAATTTCTGTTGAACTGGCATGTTTAGGATTGTATGTGTAGGAGTAAGTAAAAAAATCAAAGCATGATGGCATAAACAACATGAAAAAAATGATCCTTGTCCAAAATGTTGAAATGTGCTAGATGTTTAGGCTTGATAAGTTGAATATGTTGGATGTCAATGTGACATGATAGGAACCTAGTTGACCTCATGACTTAATCTAAAACTTGAACTGGGTAGTCAAATAATCTGATAATGAAACAATGTGCCAAGTGTGTGTGAGGAAAACTTGAATGTTCATACAGTGTGTGCCAATCTAAAACTTGCCCCATTGGTCCTGCTAAGATAATCTAGGCTAGAAGTTGGGAAGTAATCATAGGCCCTTGTTCAAAATACTCCACTAAAGCCTAAAATGATCCAACCAAATAAAATCAATGTTCCCTTTGATCCAAGTGTTTTAGCCTAAGATAGATCACTTCTTTCAATTCACCTAACTCACCTTCGTTGAAATAATTGTTTTCGCCCCAGTCCTTCATTGGACATGTGCACCTTAACTTAGATAGAAAGCCTAAGTTAAGAATGGCTAATTTAAAAGTCACCTTGATCTTGGCCCAGGTCCGACATCGGATATTGTGCACCTCAACTCACGCAAAATACATAAGTTGAGGGTTGCTGTGAAAAAGAAAACCAAAAGAAAAAGGGTATGAAAAGGTTTTGTGTTGAAGATAGAAAAAGGGTATGAAAAGAGTTTTGTGTTGAAGATAGGAACAGAAAAGAAAAATATGTGACTTTGTGCAAAAGAAGCAAAAAGATGATAAACAAAAGTGTTGAAAGAAATAAAGAAAAATATAGTAAAAGTACAAGAAAAATGAAAAACAAAATAAGAGCCACAAAGTCAAAAGTCACATCTGTGTTGAAAAGAGTCATGGGGAAGAAAGTAAAATGAAAGGATGTCAAAAATAGGTTGAGAAAAGAGGTACAAAGCCAATGTAATGTCAAGGAGGGCAGAAAGTCACTAAAAACTACCCAAATGTACCACACCTGACCCTGAGCCTATGTTACAAGCTAAGAAAGTCCTATAGTTATCGTAGCAACTAGTTTGGAGGGTCTAAGGAGTGAAAATAAGGGCAAGCCTATTGTATTGAGCACTAACTGTACTTGAATTCACTTCTGAGCGCTACTATTGAATGAATCCTAAAAACTTGAAAGGCATATCTATTCGTGTGAAAAAAGGATTTCATTTGAAGTAAGGGCACAAGTTTGCATTGTTTGAGAATTTGATACCTTGGTGATTGTAAAAGGTGTATGTTGTGATGTTTATTGGTCGATCTATGTTGTGTTTTGATCCGTATAAGTTGGTTTGTTGAGTCTAAAAGAAAATATTTGCACTGAGAAAAAGAAATGGATTGAAATGGGCATGTGATTGTTTGAGTTTGACTGTCTGCTTCTACACAAGTGTTGTTTAGAGTTCTAGTGTGTCACTTGAGGACAAACAACATGTTTAAGTTGAGGGTGTTGATATACCGTGAGCTTACGGTATTTTTGATGCATTCACTTAATAATTGTGTGTGTCTAGGGCTATATTGTATTAGAAATAATGTGTTTTGTATCATGTTTGCAGGAAATAAGTGTGGTACACAGTTGATGGAGATGACATCTGAAAATATGTAGAAATAGCCACATACGGAGTGAACCACGGACCGTAGGTCCTGTGACGGGCCGTCGTTGGGCAGGCGTGGATGGATCATCAGGGACATTCTAACCAACTGTGGAACTAGGAAGCGACTGGCAGACCGTAGGTTGACCCACGAGCCATCATGCATATGCGTGGATGAGTTCAAAGAGTTGAAGGTCCAGTACCTGATGAAAAGTTTTAAGTGTGTAGCCATAGAAGAGGACCGACAAACCGTGGATCGACCAACGGTCTGTCCTGCATGACCATTGTTGATGATCAAAGAATGAAGGTTCCAGGCCCTGCTAAAAAAGTGCTAAGTCTTGAACCACGAAGGGTGACCTACGGACCGTAGGTCGACCCACGGTCCGTAGGTCGTGTCGTCGATAGAAACCGCGTCCAAACTTCTTATGTCCTTATTTTGTTTCCTTTTTGTTTAGGACATGTATTTCTATAAATAGGGTATGTAAACCTAGTTTGTGCGGGTTAGACATTGTTGTTTACTTTTAGTTCTTGGTGTTTTCTTTGGGAATTTACTTGCAAACTTTAGCAATTTGATTTCCAGATTTCAGTTTATAAGATTTTTTCTTTGAAATTCAATTGGAGATTTTGGGTTTCATTACTCTTAACGTATGTTCAATTATTCTTATCGAAACATGAATTGTGTTTTTCAAGCATGAGTAGCTAAATCCACAACTAGGGTTGTGGGAACCATGAGCAATTAACAACGTATGAATAATAATTAAGTAATTCTTGAATAATGTTTATGCATGTATTGGTAATTCTTTCTCTTAGAAGTCTTTTTAACGAGTGCACGCGTTAGAACTCACCTTATTTGTACTTGTCTGACCAAGGAGGTAGTTAATGAGAAAAGAATTAACTACATAGATTTAATGGATGCTATCTAATAGTCTAATGTCAATTGGTGCGAGGGTGAAAACTAAGCCATACATTGATTTGATGTCTACTATGAGGTAAAGGTAAGGGTTAGTAAAGTATACGCTCATAGCCAGACCAAGGTGCATAGTGAAATTCCGTATTTGGAGGACCAATCACTAAATGAGACCTATCTTACCAACTTTGCATGTAAAACACTAGGAAATGATTACTATTATTAGGATTACCGTGTTAAAAGCTTGTGGGGAACACATACACCCTAGTTTCTCTCTCATATTGATAATGAAAAGTTTGAATCCTGCTCACTTGTTACTTGATCAACAATCAGTTATTTTCTTACACAAAACCGCCCTTTATTTATTTGTTTCGGAAATAGTTTGACTAAACGGATATAATAGTGAGTTAAGCTTAAGTCTGAACCATATTCCTCGTGGGATCGACCCCAACCTACAAGTTGGGTTCTTTAATTAACAACAACCACTTATACTTCATTAGAGAGGTGTAATTTGAGCGTATCACCATGCCCAATCATCATATGAAGCGGGTATTCGCCTCCACATCATTTTATTATAAGATACAGGTATTCGCCTCCACATCATTTCATGACCATGGATGGACCCACAGTCCGTCCTGGTCGACCACGGTTCATGGTTAGAGAATCTACTGGTCACCCACAACACCCCCAACCACGGGTTGTGGACCCATCCACGGGGCATGGGTCGTGGTGTGGTTCTGCCTTATGCAGTGTTCAGAGTGCCCATCTATAGGCTCATTTAAAGGGCGTGGACCAAACCAAGGGGCGTGCTTGGTCACTGTGAGGTGGTACCTTGGATTTCTAACATGCATATCCGTCTATTTCGAATATGGGGTATTACAATAGCTAAGTAGTAATTCATTAATTGTAGTTGCCAATACAATTTTAACTTAGTGTTTTGGACTTGCTCGAGAGAGAGGTTCTAAAATTAAACCAAGGTTATCAATTGATTATTGTAGCGTGTGGGTTGTTATGGGTTCAGCTCGAGAGAGTGAATCTTAACTCACTCCTACCTATCTTGCTCGATAGAGTACATAAATCAAGGTTTTGGGTTTTTTTTGTAGTGTTAAGCTTGTCGAGGTTCGAGAGAACTTACCTGAACTGTAATAGTTTTTCGAGAGAAAACTATTACACCTATAGTCTAGCCTACCCAGAGTGATTCAAAAAATTATTAATAAACTTCAATTACCCATATAGCATAATTAGCCTATAATAGATCACATCCCTGGAATTCCTCTCAATATTGTTGAAACCCCTATTTTCGTAATTGTTTTAGTTGTTAATTGTTAAATCAATCCCTCCATCTGACATTTGTTGTCACCCATTTCAATTTAACTAATTGTTTAAGATAATTTCTATTCCTACCACCAATTAGATTACATTTGTAACTTCATAACTGATTTCAAACTTGTACCGCTCCTTGTGGGTTCGACCCCAACTCTTCGTTGGATTGTATACTATATTACGTTCACCCACAACTAGTATTGGATGAGGTGTGGTTGAGTGTTTATTAAAAATGGCACCGCTTCCGGGGAGTGGTATTTAGAATTCTATTATTAATGTTTGAGTTTTAATCTTTTTGTGTTGTAGTTGAATCGACTTACTTTGTTTCGTGTTTGTGTTTGCTTGTTTGAACAAAGAAAGAAATGAACGTGAACTGGATTAATGGTAGCCAAGTTGGCCACCAAGATGATAGTCGAAATCTGAACGATGTTAATGACCCAATTCAATAGGGCGGTGTTGGTGCGATACGTCTACCTCCCGTTAAGGGGAATGTTGTCTTCCATGTCACTAGCTATCATAATACTGCAACTCCTGTAAATGAAAGGACTATATGGAGGGCTACCCCATGAAGATCCTTACGAGCATATTCAGAACTTTGCGGACGTGTGTGATCTTTTCTCGTACAAGAACATATCACAAGAATCAGTTCACCTTCGGTTGTTCCCATTCTCTTTGATGGGTGAAGCGACCAAATGGTTAGTTGACTACTAAGGAACTGCATCACTAATTTGGAGTAACTTACCACAACGATTTTTGTAAGGTTCTTTCCCCTGTCAAAGATGATGACACTCAGAGATACTATCCAAGGATTCAAACGCTTAGAAGGTGAGGCAATCCACGAGAGGTGGCTGAGATTTCAAAAGTTGGTACCTCAATGTCCGACACATGGACTGCCAAACAGCGTGTTATTACAACACTTCTATATGAGTCTTGACTCGGTAAACAAAGGTGTTTCTGATCAACTTGTTTTCGGGGGTATAATGAAACAACCTTATGAGATAGCATCCCAGCTTCTCGATGGCATGGCCAAGATCAACAGAGCATGTTATACTCGTGAGGACTGATTAATGACGTTTCCAAGACACTTCATCCAATTCTAAGTGTCAACGGTCATTAATTAGTATATAACCCAACTAAATAAGTTGGGGTCGAATCCCACAGGGAGCGGTACGTGTTTGAGATTCAATAGGAAAGTGTGAACATGGTCATATCAGTCATAGGAATAGAAATTATCGAATAAAAACATTATCCAAATCAGGGGGTGACATGAATGTCAAATGGGGGGTTTTGGTTTGAAATTATTAACTACAACAGTAGCAGACAATACGAAATAAAAATAATGAGACGGGATCTTGGGATGTGATTTGATTATAGGATAATATAGACAACTGGGTAATTGTAACTATTAGAAAAAAGCTAAATATTAGTGAGTAAGCTAGACTAGAGAGAAGGTAAACTTTCTCTCGAACAATTTACCCCGAATAAAGTTTATTTCTCTCGAACATCAACAAGCATGCAAAATAAGAATAGCCTACACTTTAGTCCATTCACTCTCTTGAGCTGAATGTGTGGAAAAGGGTTTAGGATTCACTCTCTTGAGTTGAACCCATGACAACCCAATACCCACAGACCATTAATCAATAATTTTAGTTTTAAAACCTCTCTCTCGAGTAAACCAAAAACACAAGGGTAGGATTGCATTTGCAACTACAATTCTTAAATTAAACCACAATTATTGAGTGAACTCACTTCTAAATAACATTTAAACTAACAATTAGCAATACCCATAAACTAAATCAACCGATAATCACATAATCACACCCCAAGATAACAAGATAGACATCATAAAAAGATAAAAATCGTTACCAAATTAAGTTTCCATCAACTGGGTAAGATTGATTTCGTCTTTACAAAAGTCCAAATCGAAGAAACTCAAAGACCCACTTCCAATTTTTCAAAAGTGAAAAACATCAATTCTTCAAAGCTAAAGGAAAACTTGTCTCACAGTTCATAACTTAATAATAATCTATTCTAAAGAGTAATTGATACTAAACTATATGTTCAAAAATGTATTTATAGTTGCCAAAAATGTGCTGCGAAGAGTCACTCGGTGAAGTAAGTCGGGATTGCCGAACCACACGACCATCCTCCCTTTGGTAAATTTCATCACCCTTCTGCCTTGGCCTTCAGCATCCTCAAGGTCTGTAACTTTGGGCGATCCAACACTGCATCGTGGAACCACTCGGCAATCCGCCGATTGCTCCTTTCTTTTGCCAACTTAGTTCTTTCCTTCAGGGCATGGCACACTAGAACTTTAAGCGGTCAAGTAGCCGTTCGGCGACTCGCCAAGTGGACTTGGCGATCACCAGGCTTGCTTTTCTTCATTCTTTTAGCTTGCTTCGTTCCATTTTGCAAATTAGTGTCCTTGCTTTGGTCCTCAATTATACCTGGAAATCAAGGGTTTTATATCAGTTATTGGCACAAAATGAGCATTTGAGGACATTAAATTTATATAAATAAAGCCCAAAATGAGTTCGAATATCGGACTCATCTACACCCCCAACTTAAACTGTTTGATGTCCTTAAGTAAAACTCAAGTTCAGTTGTTAAAAAAGGATGTCTCAAATAGTGCTACAAAAGACTCAATCATGAATGCACACAACAAGACTCAACTTACTCATGCAAGGATCAATTGTGCACTCAAAGATTCAAGTTGTGACTCACCATTATCAAAGATTCTCAAGTTCACAATACTTGCTTTACATGCAAGTTCAAGCTCAACAAAGGTACTCAAATGCCCTAACACAAAGATGATTCCATAGTCACACACAATTGTTCAAAAATTTATAGTTCAGGAATCACAAACAACTCTCACACTCAAAAATATGAAAACATGCATGACTTAACCCATACGTTTGCCCTTATTTTCCTATCGACATCCGCTTCAGCTCACTCAAAATAAAAAAGGTCCTTTCAAGGCTTGTAACGGGGCTAAGTGTAAAGGTATGGTCATTTAGGCTCAGTGGCTGCTATCCTCATGAAATGTGGCATGAACATCACTTTCATTCTTTTTCTTCAACATTCTCATATATGCTCAAAATTCACCCCATTATTCACTTCTCATGGAATACCGTACACCTTATTTCTTTTGCAACTTTCACAACTTTATTTCTCAAGTTTTTCGTTTCTTTTCTTTTTCATTCTTCTTTTCTTTTTCTCTTTTTTTTTGTATGGAGGGGTTCCGTCTTTCTCAAAACCATGGATCAAGGGGGACTTCTTTGCACTTCTTGATTTACCTTCTCTTTTAACCTCACCCCCAACTTAGGCTTTTGGCCTAAGTTAACTATTCAAACAAACCACACCTCATGAGGATTATGGGTGAATGGATAGAGAGGGGTTACAATTTGATCAAGTTTCTTCCAAGAAAAGGATAAGGCTCAAAGGGTGTTCAAGCAAAGTTCACACATCTCACAAGATTTGCCACAAAAGAGGTATATTGTCAAATTGGTTTACTGTTCAAAATTATTGCCTAAGATCATTTCAAGAGCTTGCATAGCTTAGTCAACCGGCCCAACAGGTCAAATTCTAGGTGTCATCACACAAGGTTCACGGTAAGATCATCACATAAGGCATTGGCACCAATATCAAACAAGACTCCACACTTTGGCTAGAGTGCAATGTTCATCACAAGAGACTCATTCGACAACCGGCTTGTCACAATGAGATGTAAAAATTTCACATATTGTCTATGCGACTTCATTTGTCCTCATCGTAGGCGCACATTTCATTTTTGTTCGATTAAGAGCACTATTCAAGTTATCGGTATTGATCATAATCGATTCTCATATTTGCACAAGAATAACCACAATTAAACACAATCAAGAGGTGACAAAAGTTTTATAAGGGTCAAAAACCATTTGCATTCAAAATACGGAGCCACAAGCTCAAACATCCACAAAACAGTGTCAAAACACAATTTACAGCACAAATACCCAATATATACAAAAATAATAATCACAAGAGGTAGGTATGATATAGCTCACCCCCCCTAAAACAGAAAGCAATTTGTCCTCAAATGCAACAAAATATCTGAAAGTGAATAAAAATGACAGAGAGGGAGGTTAAAAAGAGTCATGTCTACACAGTCTCTCCATATATCGGGGCATCAATGTCTGGTGCAACACTCTGATCTTGGGCATCAGTGCCTGAAGTCACATCTGTAGTACAAGCTCCACTGGACCAAACCATGGTAGTGTCTCTCAAGGAGGTTTGGCGGGCAGTCTGAAACATCGCATCCTTAAGGTCAGCGAGATCATTATATACGGCAGCATCTCGCTCCCCAAGCTACTCCTTACTAGTCTGAGAAATATTAGAAGTAGCTGGAGCATCCACATCATCTGCTGCCTCCAATAGTGAAGTGAAGTCAGCGGACTTCAAGTAGTCCACATCCTTCCTCAGATTTGCAACCTCGGCTTTCAAAGCCGTCACCTCTGAAGTGGCCCACAGTCGACTCTCACAAGTCTCTACTCTCGCAGTGAGAGTGTCAATAGATGCTCGGAGGGGTGTAAGAGTAGCTAGGATAGAACTCTTAATCATCCACGGTTCAGCAGCCTCTAATCAGGTAGCCCGCACATCAGCAGAATGGGCTAAGTTCCCCATCTTCAGGATCATGGCCTGAGTGATCTTGGTGGGCTGGGAAGCAGTAGAAGCACCAGGAGTCAGGGAGGAAGTGGAAGTACTTGAAGGCCCGTAGGCCGGAGTAGGCACATATGCCTCTGTAGGTATAGAATCAACGTTTACCTTTAGGGATGCATCCACTGGAGCTGCTCTCCTCGTGTCTGCCTCCTCCCGAGTGTACTCGGCCTCTATATGCAGGATGTCTGTGGAGGATGTAGGAGTGACCTCAATATCCCTCTTCTCATCACGAGGAACTCCAGCACGCTAGCCCTGTAATCAAGACCGAGAAGGGAAGGGATGCCAGAAGCTATTTGGCCCTCATGGACATCTCCTACTTAATAACCAATGCCAAGTTGACCTGCTTCTATGCTATGATCGACCCTAGATAGGTTGCCTTTGCATGGGGGAGAATGGGCTCATTCTATGAAGACATGATGGAGCTGCTGATGAATCTGAACCAGTACCATGCAGCTACATTTAAGTCCTTCTTCTCTATCTGGACTCTCTCCTCAATCTCCCTTGGGGTGGTAAGAGAAATAAGGGGGGAAAGCCAGCCCTTTAGGTCATCCGGGAACTTAGTTGTTGCTAGGCCCTCATATTCACTGTGCCTCTCTCAAAGACGACGTTTATGTGATCGCTGCTACACCCAACTTCTTTTCCTTGGACCCTGAGAAACTAGATCACCATAAGCAGAATAGAACTCACGGACCCCGGTGGGGATATACGAGCCTCGACATCTGCTGAAGATATCAGACCTATGCCACCTGAGTGCGTCCAATAATAGAGAGTACTTTCCCTCTAAGCCCTCTAGGGATATCAAATTCTCTTCCAGAATCGTCCTCAGTCCCTCAGCTTTTAATTTGTTGAGTAGATGAGGAGGAGGACCCTGCACTGGTGGCACTAGGACCACAGTCGGTGCCTGAGCTGGGACTGTAGCAGCTGTATGAGGGGTGGCCTCTGGAACTCTCGATGAGTCTAGGCGAGACCTAGCATGGATTTCTGCCTGCCGGAACTGTTAGGGCTGGTCATCATCCAGCTCAAAAAATGCAGCTTGGGAGTCAAATTACTCTCCCTCGCTGCCAGAGTTTCACTCTGGAACTTCAGATATGAGCTTCTTGCCCTTGCCTTTTCCTCCCTTTGGAGGCTGTTTCCTTACGTTTTTGGAAGGGGTAGCTGCCCCCTCGTTGATGACTATGCCCCGTGCTCTTTTGTGGGCCGTCATGTCTAAATTTGTTCTAGCCATCGTAGAATGTTAGAAAATTTTCAAAAAAAAATCACATAAATTATATTGTAGACAAACTCGCCGAATCACTTGGGCGAGTTAGATCGAGCTCGCTGAAAGGATTGGCTCAAAAAGTTTCCAGAAAAATGACATATCGGCGATGGGAAATGCCTTTCGGTGAATCGACGACCTTATTTGGAGAGTAAAAACTAGTCCGCTGAATGCTACAGTGCATTTTAGGGGTTAGAGGGGGCAGAAACGGTGATCAAAGAAGACTTTCAGCTAGTCGCCGAGTGCACTTGGCGAACTCAAGCTTCTCGCCAAAAGTTACAAAATCAAAAGCATAAAAAACCATGAAATTAAAGGACATCACAGGGGGTTCGGCGAACCGTCGAGTGGTTCGAAGAGGTCGACCCAGCTCGCCAAACTGCCCAACGTGCCTACTTTCTACCCCAACTTCCAAAATCAACCCCGCAGCCCCCGAAAACAAAATCAAATAATACATTTATTCAATTAGACTCAGACCCATGCAACCTGGGTATTCAGACTTCTTCAAGTTTGGCCCTAATTGGCCATTTGACGATTTTAGTCCTTACGATAAACGTCAACCGCTCCATCACTGGGCAAATTACGTCATTTATCACAAATATGGTTTACTCGGACTTCCCCTTACTAGACCCAACAACAATTAAGCACAACCCATAAGAATTTGATTAATTTTAAGGCACGAAACTCGGGTAATCAACAACTTAGGCATTCAAAGCATGATATTGAAATTAAAATAGGAAGGCAAACATAAAAATACAAATTCAGTGAGTCCCAGCATACTTGAAAATAATTTATAACAATTCAATTGAGTTTAATTGTTAATTTATGAGTTTGGGTTCGAAAAACCAACCTTCAATGCCGAATATATAAATTTGTGATGCTAGGCGGCAAAGTGTCCAACTTCAAACACAGGATCAATGACCAAAAAACAAGAAAATGCGGGAAAATAGGCAATATAGAGTGCGGGTGTGATCCTGTGAAGTTAAAAAGTGAGGGAATGTGAAAGAGTTTGAAATTTTAAACCTTTGGCCTTTTAAAACCTGTCGAGTTCTTGCTCTTTCAGCAACATTATTTTTGCTCGCCGAACCACTCAGCGACACGCCGAGTGGGTACTTACCTCGCCAAGTTTTAAAGGACCACCAATTAATGTCGGGGTTCAAACGGCAGACTAAGTCAGGATCGACGACATATTCGATTATCCACCGACTAGTCCACGGGCCCGCCGAGTTTTACAGAGTCCATCTTCAGATTCCTTGAGTCCAACGGTGGTCCAAGTAGGGCTCGCCAACCTCTTCGGCGAGTCACCAATTGGACATTTTGCTTGCCAACCTACACTTTTCAAATATATTCAACACTTCAACTTGCACAATCAACACAGGATTATTCCAGAAACAAAAGGAAAGCAAATAAAAACTTGGGTTGCCTCCCAAGCAGGTCCTTAGTTAATGTCGTGGCATGACACAAGTCCTCGCTCAAACTTCATTCTTGGGGTTTGCTATAATGTCACTAGGCAACCCTCTTGTTGTCTCAGGTTTAAGTGAGAAAAAATTTGACCCATTTGGGTCTCCAACTGCTTGATAGAGACGAAATGAGAAGTAACCGTCTGGTTAAGGGTCGATACATCTTCCTTCATTTCCTTCAAAATTGTATCGGACCCTTCAATCTTGTTGAGAATACGAGAGAGCATATCCTCCAACCGGCCACCCTCAGAATCTTTGGGCTTTTGAAACTCATGGGGAGGATTATACCTATCATTCTCCCTGTCTCTTTCCTTCCAAGTGGGGTTACGATCCCTCTACTCTCTATCACGATCTCTCCATCCTTCATCTTTGTTCCAACCTTGGTTACCACATTTCCTTGGGTAGTTAGCACGATAACCTCCACCTTGGTTGGTTAGGAAGTTTACTTTTTCATTGTACAACACTTTGAACTTGGCATCATCAGGGCCTGCACACCCAACACTCACATCATTGACACTACTAGCACTAGCTCCCATGACATTTTTGGCAAAAATGTCTAGTTGTGTCATCATCTTTGCCATGATTTGGTCCCTCTCTTGGTCTTTCTCAAGCTACTCCTTTGTCAATTTAAAAGTGAGAGGGGAGACTTGATCTTCGCAGGTGTACCATGCCCGATTATTTTTTGTCATACCATCCAAAAGCTGGGCTGCTATAATGTAAGGTTGTTGCATCAAACCTCCCGGAGAAAGTCGGTCAGCTATGCCCTTGTTCACTAAATCAACACTTCGAAAAAAATATTGCAGCAAAATGTTGACGGGCAAACCAAGAGTTGGGCATTGCAGCACCAACTGCTTAAATCTTAGCCAAGTCTCATGAATTGGCTTACCTTCCAAACACTTGAAGCTTTAGATGCTGTCCTGAAGTGTCATCATCTTCGAAGAAGGGAAAAATCGCACTTGAAATGCGGTGACAAGCTCTTCGTACGAAGTGATGGAGTCTCTTGGAAATTCAGCCAACCATTTATATGCTTCTCCCATTAAAGAAAATAGGAACAACCTCAACTGGACCAACTCTTGGGATATGTTCTTGAAGGAGAACGGTCCACAAACATCAACAAAGTTTCTTATATGCTTATAGGGATCCTCATGAGCCAACCGACCAAAGAACCCTTTCAATTGCAAGAGCTGCAACATGGTACTTATAATGTGGAACACATCGTTCCCTTCAGCCGGAGGCAAGCGATTGGTACCAATTCCACCCATTAGATGACGGCCATTAATATTCGGCATATTGACATCGTTGAGCTTGCTCATATCATCTTAGTTGCCCACTTGGCTACCATTGCTTTCGTTAACAATCATTTCCTCTATTTCAAACAGCCACACACAAACCAAAACTAAAAATGAGTAGATTCAACTATGAATAACAAGAAAAAAATTCAACTTCACCAAAAGAATCTTAACCAAAACCACTCCTCGGCAGCAGTGCCATTTTGATTAAACGACGTTTCAAAGACACTTCATCCAATTCTAAGCATCAATGGTCATTAATCAGTATATACCCAACTAAATAAGTTGGGGTCGAATCTCATAGGGAGCGGTATGTGTTTGAGATTCAATTGGAAAGTGTGAACATGGTCAGATCAGTCGTAGGCATAGAAATTATTGAATAAAAACATTTTCCAAATCAGGGGTGACACGAATGTCAAATGGGGAGTTTTGGTTTGAAAGTATCAACTACAACAGTAGAAACAATACAAAATAACAATAATGAGACGGGTTCTTGGGATGTGATTCGATTATCAATTAATATAGACAAATGGGTAATTGCAACTATTAGAAAATAACTAAATATTAGCGAGTAAGCTAGACTAAAGAGGAGGTAAACTTTCTCTCAAACAATTTACCCCGAATAAAGTAGATTTCTCTTAAAAACATCAACAAGAATGCAAAATAAGAATAGCCTACACTTTGGTCCATTCACTCTCTCGAGCTGAATGTGTGGAAAAGGGTTTAGGATTCACTCTCTCAAGCTGAACCCATGACAACCCAATACCCATAGACCATCAATCAATAATTTTAGTTTTAAAACCTCTCTCTCGAGCAAGCCAAAAGCACAAGAGTAGAACTGCATTTGCAACTATAATTCTTAAATTTAACCACAATTATTGATTGAATTCACTTCTAAATTGCATTTAAACTAACAATTAGCAATACCCATAAACTAAATCAGCCCATAATCACATAATCACACCCCAAGATAAAGAGATAGACATCATAAAAAGATAAAAATCATTACCAAATTAAGTTTCCATCAACTGGGTAAGATTGATTTCATATTTCGTGTTTCGATACACACACAAGCAAAACTAAACTAAAAATTAAGTAAGTAAACTATGACTAACAAAAGCAAAATTTGACTCGACTCAAAATTCTCAAGTAACACCACTCCCCAGCAGCGGCGCCATTTTGATGTTTGCATAATCAAGACACAACTTCCGATGCAAGTGTCATACAATAGTTTAGTAACCCAACCAAGAGTTGGGATCGTTCCCAAGGGAGTGGTTTTGAGAATTAATAGAAAAAATAAAATCAAGTTCTAATTAGTGATAGCTAAAAACATTATCGATTATAAACATGTTAAATCTAAGGGGTGACGCAAGCGTCAATTATCAATGGAGGTTTGTCACAAGTAAGTGAAAACAACAAAAATGCGAAGAGAACCAATTAAGGAGAGGGAACTCTTGGGATGTGATAGGAATACAGGTTAGACTAGACTGTTGAGTACATGCTCTTGATAGTAATTTCGTTGAATATTTGTGACTAGGCTAGACTATAGTGGGGGTAAACTTTCTCTCGAACAACTTACCCCAAATCAAATGGGTTCCTCTCAAACACCCACTTGACGCATGAAGAACAACCTCCGCCTTAGCCCACTCACTCTCTCCAGCTGAGTGTGTAGGATAAGAACTAGGGTTCATTCTCTCTCAAGCTGAACCTCATGTCAACCCACACCCACCGGCCATAAATTTAGTAGTCTTAGTTTTACGACTTCTCTCTCGAGCAAGCCGAAAACACAAAGGTGAAATCATTTTGATAACTACAATTTCATTAAGTTCCACCACAACTACTAAACGAAATCACATTTACACAACGAATAAACCATCAACAAGCAAGACCCAACAGATAATCTACCCCACATTCACAAAATCACACCATAGGAATTGGGGTTTTAACTACACATGTAAAAGATATTGAAATTTATACCAATATGAGTTTGCATTCAAATGGGTATGAAGATTTAAGTCTGAAAACAAGCATAGAGTGAAGAATCCACAAGACCCAAGTCCAAATTCTTAGAGTTGAAACCCTTTGAATCTTCAAGTTCTTCAAAACCCTCTCCAAACTTAGAACTCAAAATTCTATGTTAAAAATTATATATTAAAAATCTGATACTAAACGAGTATTTATAGTTTTTAAAGATTTGTGCTGCAGCGGATCACTCGACGACATTAGTCGGAATAGTCGATCCACTTAGCGATTCGCCATTTGGTGTAGTTCATCGTCGTATTGTGTTAACCTTCAACATCATCGTATTTTGGATCATTAGGCGACCTAGTACTACTTCGCGGAACTGCTCGGCGATACGCCAACTACTCTTTTTCACCGCCGAATTGATCCTTTCTTTTAGGGCTCAACACACTAAAAAAAAAGGCGATGTCAGATCATTTGGCGACATGCCAAATGGCTTCGGCGATCCACAAATATTCATTTCTCCGTTCTTTCAGTTTCCTTTGTTCCTTTTTGATCAATTGTGTCCATGCCTTTGTCTCCAAGTCTAAATACCTGAAACTTAAGGTATTTTATCAGTTTTTGAGACAAAACATGCATTTGAGGACACTAAATTGATTAAAACATAGCCCCAAATGAGTCCAATTTGTGGACTCATCAGCGAGCCTGACATTAATCGTTGTTTGAACCCCTAAATTGATAGGAAGTTTTGTATAACTCGGCGAGCCAAAATACTACTTGGAGCAATGTTGAGTGGTCAACAGACATGACTTTCTTCGCCGATTAGCGTGCAAACTGAAAGGTTTTAATAGGCCAAATGGTTTAAATTTCAAAAATCCTTTCACTTTCCTACTTTTTAACTTCCACACTATCACACTCGATACTAGATTTCTCCCTTTTTTGTGCTTTCATTTTCATTTCACTTGGGATCTTTGCTTGGCGTGGATTATGGGGATTTATTGCTTCCTAGCTTTCAAATCTTTTCAGCATACAAGGATGGTTTTCAGAACCCCAAACTAAATAGTTGGTTGAAATAAAATGCAATTGTTTATTTTGTGCTCGATATCTGTGTGTTTTGTGTTTTGTTGATCGCTGATAATTGGTTTGCCCATTCTTAATTGAAATTGTAATTAATTGGTATTATATCATCGATTCCCGTGTCATTTCTTGTTAAAACTGAGTTTAAATTATTGAGTATTGTTGTAAATATCTTGGGTCTAGCGGAGTGAAGTCCGAGTAACCTCGAATTGTGCTAATTATTGAATTTTTCTCGATGATAGAGCAGTTGACGTCATTCATAAGAGTAAAAGATGTCGATTGACCAATTTTTGCCAATTTAGGAGAAGTCTGAGTACCCCCAGGGCACGGGTCATATGGTTCTAGTGTGAATTGTAAGATTTTGTTGTTTAATTTCTTTTCGTGGGCTTCGGGCTTGATTTTTAAGTGCAGGGTGAAAAATCGGCATGATGGACTACTTGGTGAGCTGGTCGAGCTCGTGAATGGTTCGGCAGTTTGCAAAATGTCTCCTAGATCGCCCTTTATTTCTTAAAATATTGAGTTTGTGTTCTATAAGTTTGGACGATACATCTGTGCTCACCGAGTTCACTCGGCGACTAGTTGAAAGTCCCTTCTGATCACACTTTTGCGCCCCTAATTCCCATAATTATTCTGTAACTTTCGGTGAGCTACTTCTAGTTCACCGATTACTGTCGGAGATCCACTGAATGGTCCTGGACATCGCCAACCTGCTTTGATTTTTGAGCATTTCAATTCTTGAACTTGCGGTGATCCCGACTTGGCTCGCAAAAGTAGTTCGGCGACTAGTCGATCGGTTCGGCGAGTCTTCCTGCAAATCTTTTTCTAGAATTTTTTTTTCACTTTTTCTAACATTTTTCACATTGTTTTGTAGGCATGGCTAGACCAAAAGTAGTAGGTAAAGACATACCACCCCGAAAGTAGGCAGGGGAATTACCATCGATGAGGAAGCAGCTGCTTCCTGGTAAAGGCTACAAAACAACCTCCAAAGGGAGGTAAAGGCAAGGGCAAGGTGCCCATAGATTTGAGACCAGCAGAGGAGAGCTATGATTGCGAGGGGGTGTATGCCACATACCTCACTACCTCTGGAAGTGAGAGTCAGTCAGATGAGGATTCTACGACTTCTATCTCCGAGCCGGAAGACGATCAATTGTTACAGGCTAGGAGAGTGGAGCTACGCTACAAATTATTAAATGATCCATCTAGGATCCCGGTGCCTCTGACACCTACTCCTCCTTCCACAGCTCCAGCTCCTCCTCCAGCACAAATAGTGGTCCCTGCACCATAAGTTTAGGGTCCTTCTCCCCAATCGCTGAACCGACTAAAGGCTGAGGGTTTGAGGACAATTCTAGAAGAGAAGAGATTGTCTACCGATGGTGTGGTAGATATGTAGCAACAGGCGTGGAGCACTATCAAGTTTCACATGTTTGAGGTGTTTACAAAACCTCGAGGCCCCTACATTCTTACTTGGATCTGGGATTTCTATTCGACCTATGGAGAGTTAGGGCCAAAGGGAAAGAAGAAGACAAGTGTCTTCAAATCGGTGGAATTTATCTGGTCAACAAAAAGTCCCTGGATGATCTCAGGGTTTGGCTGGCACCCGTTCTGTTTGATGTCACCCCAAGGTGGATAGAGGAAGGTCCACCCACAGAAAAAAAAGACCTGAATGTTGCTACTGGGTACTGGTTCAGGTTCATCAGTAGCACTATTATGCTGTCTCAGAATGATACACCCGAAGGCAGCTTGTCTTGGTTCCATTATAGCTAGGAAGAGGCTGAATTTGGGGTTGTTGATTGAGAAGTAGATGGCCATAGGGTGCAAGAAGAGCCAGGCCTTACTCTCTTTCCCCGTGCTGATTACTAAATTATGCCAGTGGGCCTGTGTTCCGATAGATGAGAAGACAGATGTGGAGGCGAAACCCATCTCTTCTACTGACATCCGGCGTATTGAGGCCGAGTATTTACGGGATGAGGCTGACAGGGGGAGGGCGGCACCAGTGGATAAATCCCAGGAGGTTGATGTTGAGATGTTGCCGACAGAGGAAATCATGCCCCCTCAGGCTAGTGGACCCTCAGGTACATATGGCCCTTCTATTACTGATGCCCTTGGTTCTTCTACTGTAACCCTCCCACTACTTTTATTGTTGTTTTTGTTTCCTCTAGGCCCCTAATCACCCAGGCCATATTGTACAAGATGGGCCATCTAGCTGATTCAGCTGATGTACGTGCCTCCTGGGTTAAGGTTGTTGTGCATGGGCTGATAAAGTAGGCCATTACTGCTGCTTCAGCAATAATAAGGGATGAGTTGAGGGAGCACCCATCGTTGATTGAGGGCCACAAGTTGGCATTGGACGCTATTACGAGTTGAGGATTGTGAACAAAGTGATGTTGTGACGGCATTGAAGGCCGATATTACTGGTTTGAGAAAGGATGTGGACCAGGTGAAGTTCACTGAATGGACTATAATGTTTAGGACAGTGGAGATTCATGACATGCCGAGTATTGATGTTTTGACTATTTATGAGGTTCCTCCGGATACTATCACAGATGAGGTTAGAGCTATTGATGTTGAGGGTGTGTCCGAGGGGAAGATAGATGAGACGCATCTCGGTGGCAAACCTAGAGGGTGCCATGGTAAAAATAACTATGCAGGCCTCTTTGAGGGACACATCTATGGTGGGCTCCAATGGAGCCAAGGACACTGAGACACCAGGAAATGATGACCAGACTGAGGGAATAATTGATATGAAGACTTCACCCTACGCCTAGCCTGGCAGGATGATCTTTTTACCTCTTTCTCGGTTATTTTTAGACTATTTTTGTTTTTATTTACATTTGAGGACAACTGCTTATTTTTATTGGCGGGTTGAGGTATTGCCATACCTACCTCTATTGGGTTGGTTTTGTTAATATTGGCTAGATTTTAGTTTTGGTTTTGTGAATATTGGAACCAATTTGTGTTTATATATATATCTTGGTTGTTGAGACATTGTGGTCCATTGTATTTTTATCTATAAAGGGTTTTGACCAATTTTAAAATTTTTGCCACCTCCCTTATATGTGATTGCAGTTGTTCCCTTGCTAATTCTAGTATCAGTTGTGGTCAATACCGATGACTTATATAGTGCTTTTAATTGAACGACGTGAATGTGCCGCTATGATGAGGCAAACTAAGTTACATAGGCAATATGTGAACTTTTAGCATCTCGTTGTGACTAGCCGATTGTCGATTAAGTCTCTTGTGATGAACAGTGTACGCTTGCTAGAAAGTGTGGATTCTTGTTTGATAATTGTATCGAATACCTTGTATGGTGATATTGTCTTGAATATTGTGCTTGATGACATCTAGAAATTGCCCCGCTGGTCTGAATAATTGATTAAAGCAAGAGATTGAAATGATCTTAGGC
>JAJOOE010012550.1:0-29514 GCA_036250405.1 Solanum raphanifolium | reverse complement strand
GGGGGTATCAGAAAATATGTGATGTATGAATATTGATGAAAGAGAAAAATTTGATGATGGTAAACATGGGAAAAGATCACAAATGTGCCTGTCATAATTAATTAGGCATTCAATAATTACTTTCCTATTTAATATTTATTTATTATATTAAATATATAAAAAAATTATTTATTTGTATATAATTAACTTTGCTATTTATAGTCTATTTATATCCATATAACATGAAAAAAGATAAAATGTAGCTATTTTTCTTTAATATATATGAATGTTTGCCATATTCTGAAGTTTTTCCTACAAAGAAATTATAAGAAAAGAGGAAATAAAGTCAAATTTTGGGCTTTTGAGCCCAACCTATCCTAAGTCTAGAAAATGGGCCAGCTATATTATTTGGGTCTTCTCCATCCCATTTTTGCTTCTAAAAATTGTGTATACAGCAAATGTATACTTTGCATACAGATCGTATTTTGACCCATTTTCTTGTATATCGGATTGTATATTGAGTGTATACAGCTCCCTTCAACCCCTACAATCTGTATCAATTTTTTGGCCTAGTATTTGTTGCAGTGAACCTGTATACAAGTGTATATTTAGTGTATACAAACTGTTTACCGCTTTCCGTGACTGTGTTTCAACCTCCCTGTCTTGTATTTCAGTTTCCCATGATCCAAATAGAAGAGAGGCTGACTCGAGACAACTCAAGGATATGCAAGGATGGAGTCCAAATAGACTCGAACTGATGTCACATGCGAGAGAGATAAATAAATAGAGATTAGTACATTCCCTGGAGGCCAATATAGCTGACATTCTTTGCAATATAAAATGCAACCAGCAATATAAATGAATCAACACAGTATAGATATGAAAACTACACCAACCATTCTGGAAACTTTCACAATATAAAATGGGCTAAATAAAAGAACTAGCGATTTTTGGGAGGGAAATTATAGCTATTGGATATCAAAATATCTTACAATTACTCATGAAAATTTTCATACAACAAGACATAGACTTTAAGGGAATTTTCAAGAGGAAATGCTACTGCCACTATATAACTCAAACTGAAATTAATTACAAACCAAATTAAAAGGCTGATTTTTTATTTGAAACTCAAGATACCATATACATGAATCAAAAGCAACTTTTTTTTAACCATTAAGCTAACTTTGAAAAGAAAAGAATAAAGCAAACGGAGAAATACAATGCAGAGATCTATGGCGGTCACTTTCGAATTCGAATGGAAATACAGTACTAAGGGAAGCAACATGTCGAGAAGATTTAGACAAAAACGTAAGTTAGGACTCTTTCCGAATAGATCTAGGCATATAAGATGAATAGAACACCTTCATGAATTTGGAATAACATACATAAGACATGAATGATTATAATACAGTGATATAGTGAAGTCATCAATTATAGGACATGTTCCTTGCTACTTCCATCCTATTTCACATATCACAAGATTAACCCGAACTCAAATAGGACGAATGCATAGCTAATTCATGTATATGGTAGTGACTAAATGAGAGAATATATAGAAGATTTAGCACTGGAAATTGGGGCAAACGGGCAGAAAAGGGGAGAGAATTTCGTTGAGCAAGATTCAGAATCTTTTGAATTTCTTTCCTCCTTTCAAGGATGGGTGATTTCTGAAATGGGGGAAAAGGATTGGACGCGACTGTTGCAAAAAGGAGGACGGTGTGGCTACTGGTTGTACCAGTGTACTGTTTGCACCACGATTTGCTCACTGAGTATTGTTGTTGTTCTTTGCGTGGAGAAGAATCGAGTGGTATTGCTGGGTTGCGTACTGGTAAGAAAAGGCCCAAAATAGTCTTTCATCTTTAAATTAAGACTCAAAGTCATCCTTGAGTTTTCACATGGAGCATTAATAGTTCCTCATGTTTGCAATATGGGTGCACTTTTGGTCCTTCTTCAAAATTTTACCTATTTTTTAACATTGATTTTATTCATAATTTATGTATGGAATGTTTAATCGTCATTTTATATATTTAGTAGAAATAATAACTCCATGTGAGAGATTGTGAGAAGAAAAACACCTTATTTTGTTTCGTAGAAATCGTATTGTAGGTAAAGTCGAGAGGTTCATCACGATGATTTCACGTACAATAGTACATTTTTTTCTTTTCTTGCAATATCATATGTTAAAATGTTCTTAGTTTAGCTGCAATAATATTTATACTGAATAGAACAAGGTGTTCTTCTTCTCACCTTCTCTCACATAGAGTTATTATTTCTACTAAATATATAAAAAGACGATGGGTCATTCCTTACATAAAATTATGAACAAAATTAATGTTAAAAAATAGGCCAAAGTTTCGGGGAGGACCAAAAGTGCACCAATATTGCAAACATGAGGAACTATTAGTGCTCCATGTGAAAATTCAATGATGACTTTGAGTCTTAACCCAAAGATGAAGGACTATGTTGGGCCTTCTCTCCGTACTAGTATTGTACGCTGCTGCTGATGGGTTATTTGTGATTGAAAAGTGGGCTAGTTGTATTGGAGAAATGGGCTGGATTAGGAGAAAAATGGAAATGAGGAAGTTGGGCTTGGGTTTGTTTGAATGGAATGTGGGCTGTTAAAAAGGGGGTGAAAAAAGGGCCAATTTTTTGTCTTTTAAAGGGTTAAGGATAGGATAAGCAATTGGCTAAAAATTGCAACAAGACAAATTTTCATAAATTAATTAACGAGCTTCTTAATCATAACGACATAAAATAATTAATTCGATTGTAAAATAATTAAATTAATTACAAACTAATTAACTTGAAATTATAACTATAACTTAGACTAAAGTAAATTAATAAGATATTTAACTAAAATGTAAAATCTTTTGTGATGATTTTCAAATATTTATAAAATATACTAATTATAAACATAATTATGTAAAACATATATATTATCTAAAAATTATAAAAAGTGACAAAATTATTTAAAATAACTTGCAAAATATTTTTTGAAATTTTATAAAACTAATTATTTTAAATTGTTTGAAATTGAAGAAGCTCGATGATTAATTTATATTGTGGAGGGTCAAAATTAGGTGTCAACGGTGAGTTAGGGCCTCCACCCAAACCATCAATTGAAGAAGCCCCTAAGTTGGAATTGAAATCTCTGCCTGCTCACCTAAGGTATGTGTATTTGGTTACTAATGAAACTTTACCCGTAATACTTTCTACATAATTGTCTGAAATACAGGTTGATGCGGCATTGAGAGTCCTAAAGCGAAGAAACAAAGTTATTGGATGGCAGATGGTTGATATTCATGGGATTAGTCCGGCATTATGTATGCACAAAATCTATATGTAAGAGGATCACAAACCGAGTACACAACATCAACGTAGGCTGAATCCTTTGATGAAAGAAGTGGTGAGAAAGGAAGTAATAAAGTGGTTAGATGTTGGAATTGTGTACCCAATTCCTGATAGTAAGTGGGTAAATCATGTGCAGTGTGTTCCCGAGAAGGGAGGTATGACAGTGGTAAAGAACGAGAAAAATGAGTTGATTCCCACTAGAACAGTAATCGGATGGAGAATTTGCATGGATTACCGGAAGCTAAATGAGGCCACACGAAAAGATCACTACCCGGTTCCCTTCATTGTTCAGATGCTTGACCGACTAGCAGGGCAGGAGTACTACTATTTCTTAGATGGGTATTTCGGATATAATCAGATTTTGATTGCGCCCGAGGATCAGGAAAAGACCATGTTCACATGTCCTTATGGTACTTATGCTTTCAAACGCATGTCATTTGGACTTTGCAATGCACCGACAATTTTTCAAAGGTGTATGATGGCCATTTTTCATGATATGGTGGAGAACTTTGCGGAGGTGTTCATGGATGATTTCTCTGTCTTTGGGAAGTCTTTTGAGGTATGTCTCTGGAATCTTGATAAAGTACTTGCGAGATGTGAAGACACCAATTTAGCGTTAAACTGGGAGAAGTGTCACTTCTTTGTTCGAGAGGGTATAGTATTGGTCCATAAGGTGTCGAAATCGGGATTAGAGGTAGATAAAGCCAAGGCGGAAATCATTGAAAAATTGCCCCCTCCTATCTCTATAAAAGGGGTGCAAAGTTTCCTTGGACACGCAAGTTTTTACCAGAGATTCATCAAGGATTTTTACAAGATTGCTAGACCTATGTGCAGTCTTTTGGAAAAGTATGTGAAATTTGAATTTGATGAGATATGTTTGAAAGCTTTTGAGATGTTGACGAGGAACTTTATTGAAGTTCCCATCTTAATTGCTCCTAATTGGGAATTACCATTTGAACTCATGTATGATGCAAGCGATGTAGAAGTGGGTACGGTATTGGGACAAAGAAAATATAAAGTGTTCCATTCAACCTATTATGCAAGCAAGACCCTGAATTCTGTGCAAGCTAATTACACAGTGACTGGGAAGAAGATGCTAGCTCTAGTGTTCTCCTTCGACAAGTTCAGATCGTATTTGGTAGGTACCAAGGTGATTGTTTATATTGACCATGCAGCTATTAGGTACTTATTCAATAAGAAGGATGCTAAACCAAGACTGATTCAGTGGATATTGCTTCTTCAAGAATTCGACCTTGAGATCAAAGATAGAAAGGGTACTGAGAATCAAATAGTTGATCATTTGTGTAGGTTGGAAGATTTTTCCCATGTACATGAAGCGGAACAAATCCGGGAAGAGTTTCCGGATGAACAGTTGATGGCACTAGATATCTCTCAAGTGTTTTGGTATGCAGACATAGTGAATCTGATAGTAAGTGGACAGTACCCTCCGGATGCAACCACCCAACTAAAGAAAAAGCTAACTCATAATGCTAAGTTCTATATCTGAGATGAAACGTTCTTATTCAAGCAAGGAGTGGATCGGGTGGTGAGAAGATGCATTTTGGAGTATGAGGTAAAGAAAGTGCTCGAAAGTTGTCATGCTAGCCCATATGGAGGTCACCATAGAGGAGAGCGCACGACGCATAAGGTACTACAATCCGGTTTCTTTTGGCTTTCGTTATTTAAAGATTCTATTGCTTATGTTAAGGGATGTGACAAATGCCAAAGGTTGGGTACTATATCGAGAAGACATGAGATTCCACTAAGTAACATTCTTGAGGTGGAAATTTTTTATGTGTGGGGTATTGACTTCATGAGTCCCTTCCCGTCATCCAATGGAAACTAATATATTCTAGTGGCTATTGATTATGTGTCCAAATGGGTTGAGCCTGTAGCTCTTCCCTCAAATGATTCAAGAGTCGTGATAAAATTCATCAAGAAGCATATTTTCACTCGTTTTGGCACTCCCAGGGAAATCATAAGTGATGGTGGTAAGTATTTCATTAACCATCTAGAGAAAAATCTTCTTGTTAAGTATGGTATTCGTCATAAGGTTGCTACAACTTACCATCCTCAAACAAGTGGGCAAGAAGAAGTATCTAATAGAGAGGTGAAGCGAATCATGCAGAAAACAGTGAATACACAAATAAAGGATTGGTATGAGAAGCCGGATGATGCATTGTGGGCGTATAGGACTGCATATAAGACACCCATATGGACTTCACCCTATCACATAGTGTTTGGCGAATCATGTCATCTTCCGGCAGAATTAGAACACCGAGGTTATTGGGCAATAAAGAAGTTAAATCTTGACCCCGAGCTGGCTAGTAGAAAGAGACTGGATCAGTTACATGAACTTGAGGAGTTTAGACTTCATGCGTATGAGAATGCCAAGCTCTACAAAGAAAGGACGAAAAGGTGGCATGACAAGCATATAGTTCCTCGCACTTACACTCCGAGAGAAAAGGAACTACTTTTTAACTCAAGACTAAGGTTATTCCCCGGAAAAACTAAGGTCTAAATGGAGTGGTCCCTTCGAAGTGGTAAGGATGACACAACATAGTGTCGTTGAAGTTAAAGGTGAACATGGCCCAACGTACTTGGTGAACGGGAATAGAGTTAAGCACTACTTTGGTGACGATGTGGATCGTGATCGGAGGCTCTTGAGTTGAATAACGAATGATCCAAGCTGAGTTGAGTTACGACGTTAAACCAAGTGCTCCACAGGAGGCAACCCGTGAACAATATGTAATAGATAGGTAGCTTGTTTTAAATTTTGAAATTTTTAGCATAGTTTAATTTATTAGGACCTAGTAAATTTCGTTAGTTTTACTTATTAGATAGATAGGATTTTCATTATTTGTAACTTAGTTTGTACTAGTGAATTTTTTTTAAAAAAAAAATCTCACGGTGGCATATTGATTGGCGTACCGCACTAGGAGGTAAACCACAGAGCACAGTCTCTGGCGCACAGGCAGGCGCGCCGCGCAAGGGTGTGAACTTCAGATGCGCTAACATGGCGTACTGGCGGCGTACTGCGCCAGTATCGCGCCAACGCCTAGAAAATTAGGCTAAATTGTTTTTTCCAGGTTTTGACCCGACCCAACCCCCTCCACCCACACTGCCAGCCGACCCCCCCCCCCCCCTCTCTTTTTCTTCAAATTTTATTTTCTTCACTTTTTTTCTTCTAAATTGATACTAATGGCACCCAAAAGCAAGAATGTGGAAGGAGGGGCAGGTTCTTAGCGTAATCGGAAGGGAAAGGCTGCTGGATCTTCAAGCAGCCAGGTTCTGTTCCAAAAATTCAATAAGAAAGTTGTGGAACAGTATGGGCATGATGGCTTGAGAGCCAAAAGGAGGCCAAATACCTTGGGGACGAGTTTGTGAATGATGTAAGGTTGCAATCTCTATTTCCCATAATTTATAATATTGTGAATACTCTTCGGCTGCGGTTTATGTTTGAGGAACAGGGTGATTGCAATTTGACTTTAGTTAGGGAATTCTATGCCAATTGGAACACGAAAACTAGGTTCAATAAAATTGTTCCAATTCGGGGAAAGGATGTATGCTTTACTTCTAAGGCATTGAATTTGTTTTTGGGTACCCCTAACCGTGATGCTGAAGATTATAATAGGCTTAAGGACCCCCTCCCATATAGAGATATCCATCATACGTTGTGTGAGGTAGAGTCCACTACTAGGTGAGACAGGAGTAAGGACACCGGGAGACATTCCACTCTCCACTATGCAAATTTTAACCAAGTCGCGAGAGTTTGGCTGAAGATTGTGTGTAGTGTATTTTTACCGGCAAAGCACCTTTCAGATGTGACGAGAGATAGGGTGGTGTTAGTTTATATGCTGATGAAGGGTATGCTCGTTAATGTTGGGGCAGTGTTAAGGCAAAACATGATGAAGTTTAGGAATAACATGAGGTGGCCATTTTTTATGGGGGGTTGATCACCCGGTTTCTGAGGGCCGAGGGTATTGAGGAGGTGAAGTTAGATACGAATGTTGCTAGTTCCCCCTACTTGATTTGAAATATGGTAGATGTCACTCGGACCAAGGCGCTTGACACGTCCCATGGACCAGTGTTATCAGCTCAGGAGCAGTAGGCAAGAGATGATAGTGTAATGGCTCGTATGTTTGGTATGGTGGAGCTGCAGCTATAGATCGGGGGTCACCCGGTCACTGATGATGAGATGAAACCCTTGGCGGAGCGCTACCCGTCGATAGAGAGTGCAACCTACATTTGCAGGATTGGTCTGGCATTTCAGGAGCCTCTAGATGATGATGAGGCCACCGCGGACGAAGAAATGGATTATGATGATGAGGAGGAGGATGTTGTTTATGAGGATGCCAACGCTTTGATGTTGTTTGATGGAGGTCGTGATGATGACGACAAGGCCTAAAGGCCTGAGGGAGTATCTCTAATTATATACTTTGTTTTTAATTGTGCGCACTAAAGACAATGCTAATTTTTAAGTGTGGGGTGGGAGATAACTCTCTTGTGTATAAAAATTTAATGCTTTATCGAGTCTTGTTTTATTTTTTATGTTATTTTTTTTGGGTTACTCAGCTTTTGTTTTCGGTACTTTTCCTGAGGATAGTCCCTTTGAACCGATTAGGATTAGTTTTATTGTTTTATTGAGTCTTAGAGTCATCTTAGGAGTGACAGTTCCCGATGATGGATGGCTAACGACCGTCTTAAGGGAAAATTAGTCACGTAGAGGAGTAGAATTGAGAACCAACCTTGGTATTTTGAAACTATGTCTGAAAAAGTTAGTCAGACGTCATGGGTAGTCACAATTGGAAAATGCAAAAGAATGGTAACCTTGAAACAAGCATGTGTTCGTTGTTTTGACTCTGAATGAATCTAAGTGGACTTAATTAAGTAGTAATACCGTAATGCAAGTTGTATGAGCATGCTAGTATGATATGTCGGTATGTGTGTCGTGATGCCATGTGTGGTGAGTGATTGTTTGGTTCTTGCTTTAATTGATATCTAGAACTTGCCATGTGTGTGGAATGAGTAACTTGTATGACTTAGGGAAGAGGATTGAGGCATTTCTTTGAAAATGCTATTTTTTTACTCTAATGTATGTGTACCAATGAAAAGATCCTAGTCAAACCCCATTGAGCCTTAGCTTTATTTTTTTAAGCACATGAATAAGCCGAAACCCTTTCTATTGATACCAAAATATGTGATTCCAATGAAATCCTTAATGCACTATGTTGAGAATAAAGGTTGAAAATGTTGGTGGAAGTGGAAAAAATAGTGGAAATGCTATGATGTGTGGAAAATAAAAGTGTAGAAAAAAAAACTTTGATTTGGCCTTGGTCCCTAGTGGACAATGTGCACCTCAACTAAACTAAGGGTGGCTATTTCAGAAGTATGCTTAAAACATTGGCCTTGGTCCTACCAAGGATATTGCGCACCTTAATTAAGGGTGGCTAGTGTAAAGACATATATATATATATATATATATAACAAAAAAAAAAAAAAAAGATGATAATAATAAGGAGCATACGGGGCAGAGCTTGAAATTGAAGAGGGATAACATTCATGAAGTGTGCACTTAGAAGAAAAGGTAGTGAAAGATGTGGAACCGGTGGAACAAATACATGTGCATTAGGGAGGTGTAGTCACTAAAGATATCCAAAATATTCCCTTCCTTACCCTAAGACGGCATTACATCCAAATAGAAGTCCTCTTGATTCCTTGAGAAATATGAAGTGAAAGTAAAAATACACTATGGGCAAGCTTATGGCATGTTAAGAGAAGTAAGAACTTCATTTGTGAGAGTGAGTACAATGTTTGAAAAATAGGCCTTGTTTATAATATGATTGCTTGAGTGAAAGGCTATACTAAACACAAATGAGTGAGGGCATTCATGGCACATGTTCAGATTTGTCTAATTGGTGTGTTTGTATGAGTTTGCATTAGCCCGGGAAAAAAATAATAATACATGAGTCATTATTTGAGCATGTGTGTTGTAACTTGGTGTATCACAATGATATAGTAAAGTTGTTGAAATGTTGCATCCAATGTGAACTACAAAATCATGATTAAATGTGGTTGGTTGATTTTAAGGTGGGTTGATAAGTCCAAGGGTTATGAAAAAGAGTTGATAGTCTAAAGATTGTTCGAGGACAAACAAAGGTTTAAGTGTGGGGTGGTGATCTTAGGCATATTTATATGCCAAAGTCATCGATATTTGCCCATTATGGGATTGAATTAAAGATATCTTGAGTCTATTAGCTTGATTTGTGTAACTTGTGATGATTGTGCACACACATGATTAGTTGTTTCAAGAACTCTTGAGGAAATTGGAGTCAAATTGAAGAAAGGAGAAGCAAAGAAGCATGAAAATAAACTAAGGATAGAACCACCAAGGCGTGACGTACTGGCTGGCCGGAGCGCCAAGACCAATACTACATAGCACCCTCCTTGGCGCCAAGGCCCTAACGATAGCCGCACATGCCAGGCACACTACCTGGCACGGCGCGCCACAAGGGAAACCTTAGAAGCGACTGCTTAGCGCGATGGGAGGCGCAACACCCCATCCCTGTTCTGACTTTTCCAGCAAAAACTGATTTAAAAGGATTCCTTGTTGAATTAGACTTTGACTCTAGTTTTCCCAACTTCTATAAAGAGATCCCTAAGGCTAATTTGTAGGGAGTTTGACATTATTTTGGTGTGCAAGAGCAAGTTCAACGTTTATAATAGGTTTTGATTTTTTATCTCTTCTCATTTCTGGAAATCGCATGAACAATTATATTTTGTAGTTTTCGAATATTATGAGTGGCTAAACGCCCTAATTCTGGGGATGTAGTTACGAATTGAATGTTGAATATTAGAAGTTTTTGAATTAATTCTTGGTTATCGTTTAAGTTACTTTTATATTCTTGTTTTAGTATTTCTTGACTGGCCATCTAGAGATAAACATATTGTATATTCTTAAAATCGAGAGAGGAGAGGGTAGATAGGCCAGAGAATATAGAAAGCTCGATCTTCCATTGAAAGGATGTGTGTTCAGGAGTTACACCCGGACGAACAACTTGCTTGGTTACGAAACAGGATGAAATATAAATGCTCACCAGTTAGGCCTATTATCTCAGCTCAACGATGTAGTTAGATAGCTAACTGGAGTAGGCGACTAGAGGTTGAGAGACCCGACTCATATAATTAACCCTATAAATCAATAACTTGATAACCGAAATTAGTTCATTGCCTGAAATATGATACATGAAATCCATTGCATACTGTCGCCCTGGAATTGTCTTTTACTTGCTTGAAACATCAATTTCAAGTTGTTCGCACTAGTTACTTTTAGTAATTGCATAATTCGTAGTAGTAGTTAATAATCATTAAAGTTTTTTTAAAAGGTTACTTTTGTTTTATTGAAGAGTTAAGTACTAAATATAAGTCGATCATAAGTCCATTGGGAACGAAAACTCGTTTTTAAAAGAAATTATATTACTTGAGCGACCACGTACACTTGCGTGTATACTGAGGAGCACCAGCTGGACCGGTGAAAATATTTGTTGTAGTGGGCTTGAAACTCCTTAAATAGAGTGAGATATTCGCGCAGCAACCGAAAGAGATTTTTATTTCATCATTTTATTTTCAATTGTAGTATTGTAATTTTCACTAACAATTTTAAGGAGATTCACAATGGCTACAATTGAAAAATCCGCGGATGTCAAGGTGGAAGACTAACAAGCCATTTCGGTTCAATGGTAACCATTTCAAGAGATGGAAAGGTAAAATATTTTTCTACTTAAGTCTTCTCAATATTTCTTGTGTTAAATGAGAAGATTCCTAATAAAGTTGACATCAACTCTATGAATGATGATGAAACTATTTCTCATCTAGAGAAAGTGAAAAAGTACGATGATGATTTTTGTAAGTGTCGGTATTACATTCTTAATTGCCTATCTGATAATTTTTATGATTATTATTATAGAACTTACTCTAGTACAAAGAAAATTTGGAAAGCATTGCAGAGTAAGTATGATATCGAAGAGGGTGGAGCGAAAAAAATATGCATCTAATAGATTTTTTCGTTAGTGGTAGACCAAGCTCAAGACTTCATAATGATTGTTGGAGAGCTCAGGTTCGGGGAGGTCAAAATTTGAGATAAACTTATTGTTTGTGGCATAGTAGATAAATTTTCACCTTCTTGGAAGAAATTTCAAAAAACTATGCACCAAAAACAAAAGGAAACCTCTTTTAAAACGTTGATAATGAAAATTCGTATGGAAGAGGTGGCAAGAGGCCAAGATGCACTTTTACAATCAGAAGAGAGCAACATCACAACGAAGGTAAATTTAATTACTTCAAATAATGCTACTCCTGAATCTCACAAAAATACTTCTTTGAAGCCTAAGAAGAAAAAATTCAAGAAAAATAATGGTAGACTTCCCAAGAAAATAATGGTGAAAACAACCAAGTACAAAATCAATAAGTTCAAGATAAGGGGCCGTGCTTTGTTTGTGGCAAGAGTGGGCATATTGCTCCATTTTGCAGATTTCGAATACGTGGTCCTAACCCTCAGGCAAACGTTACCGAAGAAATTTTTGTAGGGGTGATTACCGACATAAACATGGTTGAGAATATTGATGGATGGTGGGATGATTCTGGTACAAACCGTCAAGTCTGTTATGACAAATATTGGTTTAAAAATATACTCATTTTGAAGAGCCCAAAACCATCATGCTTGGTGATTCACACACTACTCAAGTGCTTGGAATGGGAGATGTCGAATTGTGTTTTACCTCTGGAAGGGTGTTAACTTTGAAAGATGTACTATATAATCCTTCAATGGGAAAAAAATTGATGTCTAGTTTTCTTCTTAATAAAGCATACTTTAAACAGATTATTGAATCTAATCAATATATAATTGTGAAAAAGGGTATTTTTGTGGGAAAGGGGTATGCTCGTGATGGAATGTTTAAACTGAATGTTGAAATGAATAAAGTTTCTACTTCTGTTTATATGCTTTCTTCTACCCATTTTTGGCATGCTCGTTTTGTCATAGTAATGATCGTTATGTTGGAATCATGAGTAGCTTAGGATAAATTCCAATGGTTAAAAAGAATTTTGAAAAGTGTTAGGCTTGTAGTACAATCAAAATCGCTAAAAGGCCTCATTTTCAAGTTGAAAGAAAAACTGATTTATTAGAATTAGTTCATACCAATATTTGTGAACTTGGAGAAATTTTAACTCGTAGAGGAAATAGATATTTTATCAATTTCATTGATGAGTTTTCTAAGTTTACATATGTTTACTTAATGAAAAATAAAAGTGATGCTTTTGAAATTTTCAAAACTTATCTCCATGAGGTTGAAAATCAGTTTGGTAGAAAAATAAAAAGAATTAGAAGTGATAGAGGTCATGAATATGAGTCAAATGAGTTTAATTCTTCTTTTAGATCATTGGGAATAATTCATGAAACTACTCCTACTTATTCTCCTGTATCTAATTGTGTAGCGAAAAGGAAAAATAGAACCTTGTTTGAATTGACTAATGTCATGCTTATTGAGTCACATACACCTTTGAATTTATGTGGTGAAGCTAACTGCTTGTTATGTGTTGAATCGTGTGCCTCATAAAAAGTCTAAATTAACACCTTCTGAATTGTGGAAAGGTTACAAGCCAAGTTTGGGATATCTAAGAGTTTGGGGTTGTCTAGCCTTTGTGATTCTAAAAATAGTGGGGGTCAAAGGATTGAACAAAATATTTTGTCACCGCCTAGTTCTTCTACTTCTACTTTTTAAAATAAGGAAATTGATGATTTTGAGTTAAAAAGAAGTAAAAGAGCTAGAGTAAAAAAAAAAATTTAGTTCTGATTTTTATGTGTTTAATGTTGGAGATGACCCTCTCACTTTGAAAGAAGTTTTATCTTCACATGATTCCATTTTTTGGAAAGATGTTGTAAATAATGAAATGGAATTACTAGTTTCTAATAAAACTTGAAATTTAGTTGATTTACCAGCAAATTGCAAAACAAATGGTTGCAAATGCGTCTTACGAAAAAGTTGAAACCGAATGGATCGATTGATAAATATAAGGCTAGACTAGTTGCAAAAGGTTTTAAATAACTAGAAGGCCTAAATTTTTTTGATATTTTCTCTCCGATAACAAGAATTACATTCATAAGACTTTTAATTGCTATGATTGCTTCTTTTGATTTGCAAATTGATCAAATGAATGTAAAAACTTTTTTTTTAAATAGAGACCTAAATGAGGAAATTTACATGAATCAACTCGAGTATTTTTTGAAACAGGCAAGAAAGCAAAGTGTGTAAACTTACTAAATCCATATATGGCTTAAAACAGGCACCAAAGCAGTGACATGAAAATTTTGATTCTTGCATGATCGAAAATGATTTTAAAACAAATGAGAGTGATAAGTTCATTTATCATAAGTCTGGGAATAATTCACATGTAATTATTTGCATATATGTTGATGATTTATTGATCTTTGGCTCTAACATGAATGATAATGATGAAGCTAAAATATTCTTAGAAGCCATTTTGATATGAAAGATCTTGGTGAGACAAATTTTATTCTTGGAATAAAAATAACAAGAACATGTGATGGAATTTTTCTTGACCAATCACATTGTGTTGAGAAAGTTTTGAAAAAATATAACTTTCTTGATTGCAAGCATGTAGTAACTCCTTTTGATTCAAGTGTTCACTTATTTCCTGCTGAAAGTGAAAATGATGTGAGAAATCAAAAGGAATATGCTACCTTGATTGGAAGTTTGAGATATGTGACTGATTGCACTTGGCCTGATATTACATATGCAGTAGGAGTACTTAGAAAGTTTACAAGCAAGCCATGCAATGAACATTAGCATACTATAAGTCTATAACAAGAGCTATGAGATATTTAATTGGAATAAAAAATTGTGATTTGTTCTATGAAAAATATTTTGTGGTACTTGAAGGCTTTTCTGATGCATATTGGAACACCTTATCAAGCGATTCATGTTCTACCACTGGTTACATCTTTACTTTAGGTGGTGATGCTATTTGTTGGAAATCAAAAAAGCAAACAATAATTGCTAACTCTACCATGGAGCCTGAACTAATTGATTTAGCTTCAGCTAGTGAGGAAGCGAATTGGTTGAGATATTTATTATTTCAAATACCTTATTTGAAAACCCAATTCCTCATATTTTAATTCATTGTGATAGCACACCTGCAATTGGTAGAGTTTAAAACCGTTATTACATCGGTAAATCCAAACTATAAGGAGGAAACACAGTAATATAAGATCATATTTGACAAGTGGTACCATTAATATTGATTATGTCAAATCTTGTGATAACCTTGCAGATCCTCTTACTAAAGCCTTAACAAGAGAAGAGGTCTGGAGAACATCGAGAGGAATGGGTTTGAAGCCTATAAATACTTGAGTCATATATGAGGAAATCCAACTTGGAGACTAGAGATCTTACAACCAGGTTCAAAGGGAAAAACTAATTCTATGATGACTTGTTGTGAAAAAATGCACTATTTTTTTATTCCCTCTCTATGATGTGAGTGCATTATTTTTGTAGTGATTTGTGAAGGTTGAGTTGATAAAACTCTTAATGAATATCTCTAACCCGTATGAGTGGAGTGTTAAACTTACAGGAACACTCTTGACAAATTTCACCTATGTGAGTGTAGAAGTAGGTCGCTTCCTATGAGAATTGTGCTTATTCTCAAAAGCACTCATGAAACCGGGATAGCACAAGGGCGTAACGTGCTGGCTTTTAAAGATCATGTCAACACCTTGATTATTATGTGTGAGAAGTAATATTTTATTTCCCTTAAGCACTCATAGTTCAAGTCTGAGACCACTAGGACTCTGTAGTAGAAGAAACTGTTTTACTAAGTGGAGGTTCAATGCAGAACACACCTTCGTTATACATAGTAGTCTACCTTCAACTAATAGACTCTCTTATTTAATAATAAAATGTGTGGAGGATTGTTGGTTTAGCATTTTAATATTAATATTTTAGTATATTAATTTGCTTTATTTTGGAGTTAAAGAGTGCTGAATTTTCCAGCAGCTAGTGGACACTTCTCCTTGCTACCGTTGGTAGGCATTTGTGCCTAATTACTCACTTTTGTTAATCATTCTGCATAGGTATTATTGCCCATTACTTGGTGGTTAAAAAAATGTCCCATTGGAGGTTACTTGGTGGTTACAAAATGGTCTAATTGGAGGTTACTGTTAGTAGCAGAAGGTGGTCAACCATCACCACTAATTCCTTTTCCATTCAATCTCCATTATCTCAATCTTTATTCCTCCATTATACCATGCAACATATGTAACCTTCAGGTCATTTATCTTCTCTATTAACTATCTTATTATCTTCCAATTCATTGCTAGGAAGGCTCCTCAACTATAAATAGTGGTGTTCTTCATTTGGTTTAGATACACAAGAAAATAGAGAGAGTATAAAAATTAGTCAAAAAAGAGAGTTCTTATTAGTTGAAGGAAGGTGTTCTATTTGTGGAGCTTTGGACTCAACTCTTGTCCAGAGTTTGTTGAGTTACACTTTTGTGATTAATTAGGTTGTTGTATCCTAGATGGGACAAGTCAAGAAGGATTACTACTGGACCGGTGAAAATATTTGTTGTAGTAGGCTTGAATCTCCTCAGTGGCGGATTTATGAAGGGCATTGGGGTGCCACGCCACCCCCGAACTTCGACGGAAACTCTATATATACATAGCTATATATATATAATATTTATATAAATATAAGGCGTGCCACCCACAGAACAAAATTGACTTGTGGTGCCACGGTAGGAGGGCAACTTTAGAAGGTTGAGGTTACGGGTTCGAATCCCATTTGGCACCCACGAACTCTAAATCCTGGATCCGCCACTGAATCTCCTTAAAGAGAGCGAGATATTTGCACCTCAGCCGGAAGAGATTTTTATTTCTTCATTTTATTTTCAATTGTAATCTTGTAATATCGTAATTTTCACTAACAAAATGTATTTTTTATCTATTAAAAAAATCTCTCACACAAGTATGACATGGTATGACTCAACCACCATAAAATATTTCCTATCAAACTGCATCTTTGAATTGCACATAATTATTGGTCATTTTGAAAAGGAAAGGGATTCATGGTATTCTTCATTTAGTGTTCAGGTTTTCACTGTACTGAACTAAGCTTACAAAAATTTCAACTTCCTATGACTTGGTGATAGAATGCATGGTCTAGAATATCGACTTTTTTTCAGCTTTAGCTTTCTGATATCATTTGTTGCAGAATGTAGGAATGAAGATCAAGTCTGTAATATAGCTAAACTGTTAAAACTTTTGGATCTCATGGAATACTCCTTTATCAATTTGGAGAAGAAAGAATCCTCTCTTTCTAATAGCTTTGCTGGTGTGTCATATTCAGCTATTCTTCCTGTGTTAAGGACAAGTGAAGGAAGGAATTAGAAGTTTATTCAATATTCAGAGATTTAGCTGTATGCATTAATATTTTACCTTCATTCAAGACCAAGACAAGATCACTATCAATGACTGTGTGGATTCTGTGAGCTATTGTGACCACTGTTCGATTTCTGAACTCTTGACTGATTATCTTTTGTAACACTGCATCAGTTGCAGCATCAACTGATGCTGTTGCTTCATCCAGAACAAGAATGCTGCTTTTCTTTAGCAAGGCTCTTCCAAGACAGAAAAGCTGCCTTTGACCAACGCTCCAGTTTTCTCCGTTTTCAACCACTGTGAAACTCAATACATTAGTAGGTTTCAACAAGGAAATATATATGCCATAAGATTCTATTTCTTATCAAGAAATTTCTAGTCTAACCTGTAGATTCTAGTTTCTCTGGCTTAGCACGTATTATATCGCCAAGTTGGCATTTGTCCAGAGCCTGTCAAAAGAAGAATTGACTACATTATTATTCTCTAATCCAAATCACTAAAACATAAGTTAATTTCAACTCTTTCCTTGACTGCATTACAAAAGCTGGTTAAAGTCTTTGTTTCAATCTTTGCAAAACAAGTCTCTAAGATCTTCACAAACTCTTTGTTCTCTTGGCTTGTTAGTTTTTACGAGGCAAAAATGTTGATTTATAAGCCAATATAATCTTGTGAATTTAAGTGGACATCTTTGCATAACTATTTTTCAATACTGAGTGCAATAAGTACCTCCCAGATTTCAGTATCAGAGTGTTGTGCTAGTGGATCTAGGTTTCCTCTAACTGTTCCCTCAAACATTGTTGGATCCTGAGGAATAATACTAAGCCTTGACCTCAAATCATAAAGGCCAATATTGCAAATATCTACATCATCAATGATAATGCTTCCTTCTCGGGGTTCTACAATCCGGAAAAGAGCCTGAATGAGGGTTGATTTACCACTTCCTGTTCTGCCCACAACACCAACTTTCTTACTTCCCGGCAATGTGCATGTTATGTTTTTCAAAACAGAAGGGAGGTGTTCAGCGTAACGTATCTGCAGATAGGATGATATCAGTGGGTGGAAATTTTAAGTTATTTAAGCTAAAAAATATGTAAACAAGTATATAATATTCCTGCCAGATTTTGGTTAAATATAGCTTTATTCCTTGTATCCTGATCATTAGAGGAATAATGAAGACATACTAGAACCACAAAAATTGTACAGATTTTTTAACTTTGACATCTGTTACTATTGGATGATGTCCTACTGCGCGCATTATTGCAAACCTCATAATCGACACTGTCTTTACCTGCAAATTTTGGAAGGAAATTGTACCAGTTTCTGGCCAAGTGCTTGATGGTCTGCTATTTTCAATTACAAGGGGTGCTTCACTGGCAAGGTTCGAGTACTGGAGAATCCTTTCAACTGATATCATTTTGTTTTCAGCATTGCAGATATTCCATATAACTGAAGCTTGTAAAACATTCAAATTGATCCCATATGTTACTGCTAATCCTGCAATGCCTGTAGAATATAAAGCAACATCAGTTTTCTCTGATTTCTTATATGAAATTGAACTTGTTAAACACCTGTCCAACAATACCACATCAACAAAAATAAAGTGAGAAAAGAATCTTCTGACTTTCTTAAGAAACATGGCATTGGTAGGTAACATGTTTTCGACATCTTTAGTTCCTACCATAACATTATAAAGACTTAATAGTTACGTTTCTGATGCTTACTTGGATTTATAATTCCTTCCGGGAGTGTGACTAGAAGAACAAGGGAGAAGGCGAAAACAAAATTAGCTAGCTGGTTCAGTCTAAAAGAAAGCCATTCCATTGCGGATACATTGTGAAACCATGGCCTTGAATGACCATCTATGAGACAAAGGTTTGCATGCGCAAAGCGATCTTTTTGGTTGAAAGCACGAATTGTTGCTGCTCCTGCCAGTGATTCTGCAAAGTGATGGAGGATCGGAGCTCTTTGAACTCCAGATAATCGAGCAAGCTCCCTTGCAGTTGGTATGTAGTATTGCTGGCATTTTTAATAATAATATCTTTAAATTACATTTTATAAATATTAGAAAGAAAATCTTTGGAATCTTAAACAAACATAGAGTTTGTTTATCCTTTCATCTTTAAATAATCAGTGTACCAATATTTTTCCAAACATCACTTACTGATGTATACAAAAAAACTCTTTTGCATGGTATCTAAATGAGAAATGCTTATTTTAGTTGAAAACAATTGGCTTTATCACTGTGTCAGCTTCGTCTAACTTGACCACACGAGTACTTTGCCTAAAACAAGACAGCAACTTCTTGTTTTAATATAGTTAGCATTCCAAGATTTAAACATGTACTGCTTACAATTACCTGGTACCAAATGCATATTGCTGTTACTGGAATAAAGATGACAAACACTTCCCATGCGGCCTGCGACATGACTGCAATTGTCCCAAGAAGCTGAATAATGGAGAAGGCACACCAACCCAACTTGTTTGCCATTTCCAAGTCTAGAACACTTTGGTCTGTCGATGCCTGTTCATGTAATAAGATGTCTTGATGATTGATCCAATACGATTGCATTAATGAATCAACTGAATTTCAGCCTTAAGTTCTAGATATTATGGCAAGAATTTAGACAGTTAACTTTGCTGTTGTCATGTTTTATTTATCCTGACTATCTTACTATGATATTTCTCTGTGGATTAACTTGTGAGTTACGGTTGGTTGAGCAGACAAATTCAGATACCACATGACTGTACACTGGAAGACGCCTACTTGCTTTATGCATTATGAGATATAACTAACATTCCGTTAATTAGATTATCTCAAATATGTTCCTCAGACTTACAGCTGTTATCATACCTGGTTTCTTCCTATTTATTTCTTTTTAATATGTACCAGGTATATATCTACCCCTATCCGTGTATATGCAGGATAAGAAAAACTACCCAATTATTACTACTTATTCTGTACGAGTACTTAGCTAAATCCACACATTTCATTCAGATTAAGGGAAGTAAAATGCAGCTGATATGCTGTCCTCTATGTCCAATCCCAATTAACTAACTCTGAGTTACTTACACGATTTAAGATTCTTCCAGTAGGAGTAGAGTCGAAAAATGACATAGGAGCACGAAAGATGCTGTGCAGCATGTGTCTAAAGAGATTTTCTGCTGTTCGAAGGCCTGTTATAGCCACAAAAGATGACCGTACTAGCACACAAAGAGAACTTCCAACAGCGAGAAGCACATAAACAAGAAGTATGAAGTTCATCTTCTCTGCTATTGGTGCTGCATCACCTGTGGGACATGACCATGCCATCCAGTAGTTGCTGGCTATCTGAAGCAATTGAAATGATAATTGCGCTAGAAGAATTATTGGAATAAAGGCACCACCTTTTACAATGGTCAAGTAAGAAATGTAAATTTCTTTTCCAATGCTTCCTTTTTCTCTCTCCTCATCCTGCACAAGTCTGCCATCCTTCTCTGTTATCTCTATGCAGAGATTGTGTTCTGAATCCTGCTTAGTGTGTGGAAATTCTGCATTTACGTTACGATCTGTATCAACATCACCATCAGTAACTGCATCTTCAGATTCTCGACTTGAGTTTTCAACTGTTAAAATTGATTCTAAAGCCTGGTTGTGTGCTCCAACTAGAACTTCAAATCCAATATTTTGTTTCAATAGTTCTTCAAAAGTACCAGCTTGTCCAATTCTTCCATTTTGCATCACCTATTGATATTAAGGAGTTAGATTCTGTATAGATTTTGAATGTTTGTCAAAGTTACTGAAATCTTAAGAGTTATGAAGCATTTTCTATTAGAGTCTAAATATTAGTACTAATGTTTAATTATCTTCCGTATCCTGAATAGGCAACCTCTAAATATTTGGAAAGTTCTAACACATTCCAGCTTGTTTTGAACTGTGCAACATGTATACACATGAGCAAGGAGTAAACCTCAATCTTTTTACTTATTTTGTGCACCTTGTTGAGCTGGATGAGACGAAACTTTCATGTCTGATTTGGAAGGCGGGGAGGTAGAGGAGGGGGATCCTATAGAATCCTATTCCAATATTTCTGTTGCTATTCCAATACCTAAAGGGTTGCTAAATCATGTTCATAGTCACTATATCGGAAGATTGTTGATGTGTAAGGGTGATGGTAGTATTCATAAATTATTCAGATGTTTTATCAGTTAAATGACATGAATGGAAGGTTCATCAGTGGAACAAATTGAAATTCTGTTTTTCTGCATACCAGAATGAGATCTGCTGCTGGAAGAAACTCAACTTGGTGTGTAACATAAAGTATGGTCTTTCCCTTGAGAACCCTCATCAAGCACTCCTGCACCATGCAGAAAATTATAATATCTATCTCAGTTTAAGAAACCAACACTAGAATTAGTGTTTGATAGACATGCCCACCTGAAAGAGGTGTGTTCCTGTGTGAGCATCGACAGCGCTGAAAGGGTCATCGAGAAGATATATATCAGCATCTTGATAAACCGCACGAGCAATTTGTATTCTCTGCTTCTGACCTCCGCTCATATTTATCCCTCTTTCTCCTATTTCTGTTAGATCACCAGCAGGGAATAGTTCAAAATCTTTTTTTAGAGCGCATGCTTCAACTGTTGTGTCATACTTGACACTTTCATAAGGTTTTCCGAATAGAACATTCTCCTTGATATTTCCTGTAAGTATCCAAGGAGACTGAGGGACATATGCGACTTCACCGCTGATCTTCACGATCCCTGACAGTTTTGGCATCTCTCCTAGAACACAAGAAAGCAAGCTTGACTTCCCTGATCCAACAGTACCACAAATTGCCACCTTCATTCCCTTCTTAGCTTGTAATTCTATTCCGTCAAGGGTTGGGATTCTTGATTCTGTGTCCCAGCTGAATGTTCCACTCTTTATCTCAACCCCAAATGGTGTTTCATCTTTCGGAACAAATTCAACTGCATCGGGTTGAATCTCATCTTCCTGTAAGTAGGAAGCAATTCTATCAGCAGAAACTTTTCCTTGTGCTATCGCAGACAGTAAATCTGGCAAATTGAATATAGGATCTTGAAGCATCCGAAATGTAGCCAATGCAGATAAGACCCTCCCTGCAGTCAGTGGAATGCTCATCATAACACATCCAGAAAAGGTTGCCACAGAAATAAATGTAGGTGATCCCCAGAAGATAAAAGCACTTAGTGCTGACAATCTAAGTGACTTCCATAACCAATTATGCTCCACTTTTCTCAACATCTCCACCTTATGTAGATAATAACTATCCCATGCCTGAAGTTTTATAGTCTTCATATTCCGCAAAATCTCTGAGGTGGATTTCATTCTTTCATCTTTGGACTCCATTATCTTAGTTTGATAACCCTTAAAGGTTCTTATCAGGGGTATGTTGCCAGTCATCACTATCAGAGTTGTCCCTAATGCCACAAGTGCCCCCATTCCTAGATTCATGTGTAAAATATAGATTGCCAATGATATCTGGATCGGTAACATCCATATTGTGTTGAGGTACCATATAAAATCTGTAATCCTTTGGACATCTACGCTCATGTAATTTATTATCTCTCCGCTCGTGTAGCTTTGCCGTGATTGACTTGATAAAAGTAGGCCCTTTTGGTAAATGTGAGATATCAGAGCACCTCTTAGCCGAAGGCCTAGCTGTCGAGCTCCAAATATCCACTGCCTTTGTGCAATTGTCTCAACCATTTTTGCACCAAGAAAAGCTAGTGCTAGAAGATAGCCACTTTGTAAACCCCGAATTTTCTTTTTGTTGAGGAAGTTTACAAAGTCGTCAACAAGGTATGGACCAACATAAGATGATCCTGCACTAATAACTGCAAACAGGGCATTGATTGCTGCTTTCTTTCTTCCAAATAAGTAAATGGCCTTATAGATAGATGGGTTTGTGGTTCCATCCCTTTCCTTTACATACTTGAGGCTTTCGGCAAAGGAATCAGATAGAAATTTTGCAGAGTCCCTGAAGTAGACATCTGGGACTTCATCCTGGTCAATGGGCTTCTTGACTCCAACTTCAAATAATGGATTGAGCCAAGAGAAGGTGATCAGTTGGAGAAGACTAGCTTTTCCATATGGGCTGTCTCTTTTGGCTTCGGAATTCTTTTCCCTCTTTCTATTTAGAAGTGGTTCAGTTGTGCTGTCTGACATGTCAAAAATTATGCCTGTCTTCCCTCTAATAGACATAACTAGAAGACAGGCTGATGCAATAAGACCAACGATATCCACGCAGTCTGCAAGTCCTAGATGTTCGTCGCTTGTGATGACAAAATGGGCATCAAGAGTCGCACAAGCAAGAGACAGAAAGAAGCTAGAAATCCACCAAATTCTGAGGACCCAAGGAAATTTTATGTATTTCTTATTATGAGTTGTGTAGAGCACAAGTAATGAAGCTGCCCATGATGCCATTTGCAGAATCTCAGATGAAAGAATTGGAAATTTAAATTGGCAGTGAGCACCATTATTTCTCTTTTGCAACATCAAGAGCATTATGAGATGAGCGCTCAATAATATGGTTGTGCAGATAATGCTAAATATGAAGGAAATGCCAACTTTTGTGGCAACTGTCATTGCCTTGTCCCACCTGTCTTTGTATAGGAGTGAATCCAGTAGTAAGATTCCGAGGAATCCCAATAGGACAAGGATGCTGGCGTCCTCCCATAAGCAGTGCGACAATGGCTGTAGCCATGCAAGGAAATTTATATCTGTGATTGATCAAAACAAGAATCCCCATTAACATAAAGCTGACTAAACTATTCGCACACTAGCACCTACTTTTTTTGGCAGTACAGCATGTTAAAATTGTATTCATCATCACTTGATTCTGTTTGAAATTTAATTTTTCCTGTTGTTTTGGACTGTTTCTTAATTTTTCAATTCTCAGGTATAAAAACAATGCTAATACGCATTTGTTCATGAATCTTGACTAGTCGGGAAAATCACACTGACAGTCAGTTTTTTGCTATTACTCATCTGTTCATGAATCTTTACGACTATGTTGGCTTACACTAATTTCATTATAATTTGTTAGGGAGAGGGCATAAGGCCTCATGCCAAGTCGACTTGCTTTAATTCTCAATAATTGCCTTCCATCCAAGGTTGGTCTAGTGATTATTAAAGTGAGTAGAGCCATCGATGGGGATGGAAAGGAGACAATTAACTTACTTCACATATAAAATTTGTTTGACAAATTATTTTCTTCATAATTAAGGAATTTGTTATCTCTACAAAAAGTCCGAAACGCGAAAAAACATTTGCCCTACCTAACACCCCTTAAATTTCTACTATACTGTTCAAAATAAAGATAGAGGAACTCCATCTTTGAAGTTGCAGTGAGTTTATCATTCACACATCTTACATTATTCTAATTGATCTTAAATGCTGCTAGAGATCTTAGATCTAGGTATTTTAATTTGTCGAACCACTTCCTTTTTAATGGATTTGGAAACTAAATACATGTTTTGCTATGAGATGGTCTCTCAAATTTGAATAACTCATTTAGAAAGTCACTTAATTTAAACTTGTTCTCTTACAAACTCATTCAACTTTGTTTTATTACTCAAAAGTACTCACTATTGATATTTCAATTAGAAAGTCACTCAAATATTAATATTTTATACTTTACTTAGAAAGTCACTCAATTAATTTAAAATAATTAAAATGAACAACTTATTTTTTAAAAATAAAATAAGTTTAAAACAAAAATTGTATTTCAATAAAATTTTAATTAAAAAATTATTTAAATTAGTTGTGTGACTTTCTATGTAAAATATCAATAATTGAAAAACTTTTTAAGTGAAATAACAATAGTTAAGTAACTTTTGAGTTATAAAACAAAATTGAGTGGCTAATTTAAGTTGAGTAACTTTCTAAGTAAACTATTCAAAGTTGAGTGACGATGTGACATATTATCTCTACATACTCGGAGTGAAAACGGAAAAATATTAAATACTTAAATTTGAAGAAAAAGTCATTAACTTCATTCATCTTTTTGAGAAAACAAATCAATATATATAGTGGTATTATTTTTTTTGGCAAACTTGGAACTATTAAAGCATATATAATCATGCTCTGACAATACGTTAGTTGTTAAATATGTTTTCTGAGCAATTTAATAAGTAGTGGACAAACATTCTAAGTTGTCTTATGTTTGTATCACGCATGATATTACAAATCTTTAGTAGATCTATATTTGAAAATTTTATAGGTAATGTCTTCACTTACGCATGCTATCGATCTTCTCAATTGCCACTGTCTTCTTTACCTGATTTTTCTTCTTTTTCTTTTTCTCTGTGTCTAAAAGTTAAAAATTTCGATCACTCTACTTTATTATTCTCTTTAGTAAATGTTAGGAGTTTTTCATATTTATTCTTTATTGAATGAGGTTTTAATTATTTTTATTTTCTAGTTGAATAGTTTAAAAATAATCAAAAGAGTAATTGTAAAAAGTAATTTTATTTGTGTTCTTATTTTTTCTTTAATTTAATATGGACTAGAGGGAATATTTGGTACAAAATGTATATCGATATCACTGTTTATAATATACATAGGCATAATTAGCTAGTAGATTTTGTAGAATCTCTCTTTATTTTCTTTCCTAATTAAATTAGCACCTAATATATTATACTGTATTTATATTTTTGCTTATATATCTGCTACTGCCGTGAGATATAGACTTTCATTGGATTACATTATTCATTTTGCTATTCTTTTGCGTTAAACACATTCCAGTAGAGTTAGAATATCCATAGTGTTAGGTTAAAATTTTAACATCAGGCAAAACAACTCACAAAGCGAATATGCGAACTATATATTCAATACGATAATTGTTCTTAAAATCTTACTGTTTCAGTCACCTTTTTGTCCCTTGACTGATAATTACTATTTCCTCTTCAGGAATATTTTCTTTTCTAAGTACTAGTATTTGTGTTGACCATGTATAGATTTTGAAGTGGAAACTTGATAATTTGAATTTTTGAACATGAATTAATTTTATTTGAAATAAATTGAAGTTTTGTAAGTGAGTAAATATTTTTAAAATCAGATTTTCAAAATCTGATCGAAATTTCATAACCAAAACAGATATTTGAAGATAAATTTTTCAAAATTTGATCAGAAATCTCTTGGACAAATAATGTCCCTTATGCTGGTGACGTATGCATTCATGAAGGGTGAACTTTATGCCCATCAAAGTATATACTAACTAGTTTAATTTCCTGCGAATAACCAATGCATTAATACAAAATGATTTTCTTAAAAAAAAATTGTTGAGATAAATAAGTATATTATATATGTTTTCGTAACAACGTCCAACAATTAAAAAAAATATATCGAAATAATTATGAAGGGTGTACAATAGAAAATCAAATACAAATCCAAATCCAAAATCCTCACATAACTTTTTTTTTGTAATTTTATAATAAAGGATTATCGAGTTATATTTTTCTCATTTGGAAAAAGAAGTTCCATGGTCATCCATTTCCGGGCACAAGTGAATCCATAATCTAGAGACAAGTTATTTAAACCATATTTAAGCTGGCAAGTCTTGTACGTAGACTTAATTTCATGCAGCATTCTAAAAGTAAAATCCTTTAATTTGAAATATAGTTAATTGGATTTCAAGATCGAATATAGAGAAAGCTAGGATGAAGGGCTTACTTGCAAGGAGCTTGGAAATGGAGTCTAACATTCTCTGTTGTTCACTTGAAGAGAGATATGAGATTTATTTAATATTGATTGCTATACTATTGATTACTGGGAAATGCCCATCCTTATATATATACTTACTAGTTAGAAGATCCCGTGGGGCCTAACATATGTTATTTTTCAGTCTCAATTTATGTGATATATATAAAATTTAAAAAGTCAATCAGTTTTTTAATATGATTTTGTAGATATTTAAAATTGTTAATTATTGTAATTTATATTTTTATGTAATATACACGTAATTTGAAAAGTCAATCATTTTTTAAATATATTTTTTAGATATTTAAGGTCGTTAATTATTGTAATTCATAGTTTCTTTAATGTAACTTTCAATAATATATGTTGTCTCTTTATCTCAATTTATGTGGCAATGATATATTTTTTGTGTTGATAAAATTTAAATTAGAGGAGAATTGAGTTGGCCTGAAGTAAAAATAAATACGTGTATTGTTAATTATTGTGATTTATAGTAATATTTTTTTATTAATTTTAAAATATTTACTAAAATAAAGTAAGATAAATAAATTAAAACGGTGAAAGAAATATGTGAAAAAAAGCTATTCTAATGGGCCCTTCTGTTTACTACAAAAATGGTGCAAGTGTAGAAACTTTATTTTAGTTGTGTTGAAGCACACACGAGGACAACCAGAAGCTCCTCTCTTTATTGCCTTATTAATAAGTAGTAAGTATAAGTATATACTATAATATCTCAAATGAAAAAAAGTGTTGATTGTCTACAAGAATGTTTATATTGTCGGGTCGTCTAAAATATACTACTTCCTGACATTTTTATTTGTCACATTTAAATTTTGATATACTTATTAAATAAATATTGATTAATATGACTATTTTATCGTATTATCTCTATTAATTGATGTTTATAGTATTAGGTCTTGAAAAGTAATTGGGAAAGATAATTCATATTAAGAGTAAAATATGATAAAAAGTAACTACTATATTTTTTGATATGTGAAAAGTAATAAGAGTAAACAATCCCACTATACTTTTTTTTTTATGTGAGGGGAACTTTTTTTTATGTGAGGGGGTTTACAGATTTTGGGACAATTTATCTTTTTGACTATAATTTTCTCAACTTTTCTTTTAAAACATTTCAAACCACGATAAGCTATAAAAATATGTAAGTTTTAGTTTTAAATATTTGATGAATTTATATCTAAATTTAGAATGAAAATTAAATATTTTAATCCTCAATTCATTCTCATGAATTAGCACGTAAGAAATACTAAAATTATAATCATTAAACAACTTATGCATATAAATAAGATTTTCAATGATGTAAGGAAATCGTTGGATAAAAAAAAAGGCACTTCACAAGATATTGTCTTATATATGGGCAAATTATTGGTATATGTTTATGTTATCATTGGAATGCAAGAGTTAGAGGTTGTCACGCGATGGTTAGTTGTTTTCTTCTTTAAAGGATCATATATTATTTATTTATTTTTTACTTTTCTCTTTTATCATTTGGCTTGTTTTGATCCATTGCTCCTTTTGTATATTTTAAAGTATCAGGATTTTGATAAAGGTTCAGAAGATGTAGCAATACTAGAAGTAATCAGTAACAAATGCTTATTATGATTTAATCAAAGAATAACCTCGTACATTTAGAAAAGGGAACAAATCGAGAGATCCCTAGGCATTCCCAATGAGTTTTGCTTAATCATGGAAAATATAAAAGTTATCTTAGGTTCAATTTCTATACATTAATTAAGTAAAATAATTCTTACACTATCATAAGTATTATTTATAAGATACTTTAGTTACTAGGCAGAATTCAAAATTTAAGTTCATCACCATATTTAAGAATTAATTTTAACTTATTTCTTACCAATAAACTTAGTGTAGTTTTAAGATTACAAGTATAACATTTAATATTTGTTGAAGTATTTTTTACCTCACGCCCATAGACACACAATATGTATTTCGCGTAATTAAATCTTTAAGAATACACACCATCCACCTAGGGCGTATAATAAGTGAGAATGACTTTGAAAAGTTAATGTCATTTTTTAAATTTGATAAAGAATTTAGAAGCGTGAGTGCGTGACAATTGATATCGTGCATATACATAATTACAAAATAAAGGTAAAATTGAAACAAGGCTCAAAGTTAGGAGGGGATGTACTAGACGAGAAGGAGTGATTTTTATTATTTGTTGTTTTATTTGCTTGAAAGTGATTGGTTAGTAAAAGGAGGGAAGATGTGGTAGACCTAATCATCCCACTATATTTTACAGACAAAAAGAGAAGGGAGTCATTGTTTTGTCAGAGTCATGACTTTGGGTACCACTAACTTTGGGTTCAATTTTATACCATTACTTTTTTTGTGTAAAGTAAAAGATTGAAAAGGAAAATGTGGGCACTCCAATATCGATCATATTAGGAGAAGAGGATATGCTGGTTACGTGATGGAATTTATGCACTTTACAAGTTCCATTTTCGCTTCTTCTTCTAATATTAGTAATATATATATAGGTTTAACTAGGGGTGTACATGATCAGGTTGGTTCGGGTTTTTCAATTATCAAATTAAATTATTTGTGTCGGATTTTTAAATCTATAAACCAAACCAAACCAATAAAACTCGGGTTTTTCAACCTCGGGTTTTTTCGGGTTTTTCGGGTTTTTTCGAGTTTTCCCGGTAAAGTATTCATACAAACATATAATTTACTTGTACTTCAAATATTTCTTTAGTCATACCAAAATACAACTATCTAAGGTGTTTCTTAAGAAAATAACACAAAATATGATATGAGTAATGATACTAAAATTCCAACAAAAAAATAATAATAATGAAATCGCGTGAAACAAATATTGCAAATTAAAAAGTCATAATGAAAATGATCATAATTTAAAAGTACTAAATCATGCTAAAATAAGTTTAATAAGTATTAGTTACATGACTAAATATTAAAGGAAATTAAAATTAGATTATGTATTTGAATTGTCTAAACCAATGTAAAACCAAAGAATAAATATTCAATATTATTG
>JAJOOE010012549.1:0-49918 GCA_036250405.1 Solanum raphanifolium | reverse complement strand
CCCCCCCCCCCCCCCCCCCCCCCCCCCCCCCCCCCCCCCCCCCCCCCCCCCCCCCCCCCCCCCCCCCCCCCCCCCCAAGAGAATCTAGAATGAATATACTGTGAAAACAATTACATTACAAGAAAAAGAAATGTGGTCCAATGGAAGAGAAACAAAACAAATGTAACATCAAAATTAACAGATAATCCAATATTTGTGAAATTACTTTAAACTTCAAACTTCTTGAACAAAATCTCGAAAAACATATAACTACCAGATTAACAAGTTTATGATGCGCTCATAGCCTTTTACTCGATATCATATGTTTCGAATTGGGCTACAACCATCACAATATATACTTATACATATACACATACACGTATGCACATACATACTGTGATACGCACACCACCATTTGGTAGCATGGATACCAATATCCCTATCAATATTGTAAATAACTAAGCATTCAACAAAGTGCACCATCTAACCTTTTGATAGCATGGGTGTCAACAGTTAATATTAGATCACGTACAATATCTAGTTTTACGGAGGTACCATGGGTTCACTTGGACAAATAATTTGAATGACGATGTTCAAACTAACTTCCCTCTATCTCAACTTGACCTAACTCTAACACAAGTACCGAATAACTCCGACCACCATCATGATGGTGGTGTTCTAAACTACTTGCACATATATACCTTGACCTAACCCAACACAAGTACGAGGTAACTCTGTTAATCAAGGCTCCTCCACCACCATCATAATAATATATACATACATATATAGCACACACACATCATGTTAATATGAAAAAAAGAGAAAAGGTACCTGGTAAATCCCAAGGTTCATGTTTCCAAATTTCAACCTCAGAAATAACTTCAACACACTTATCAGAGCCCTCAAGTTTCTTCTTCAAGTAATACGATATGAGTTCTTCATCAGTTGGAGAAAACCTGAAACCAGGAAACATTGAAGACGCAGTCGCTATTGAAATTTCCGTATTATTATTTCTGGGTGTTCTCTCATTTCTTGAAGAAGACGATACATGCCCATTCTCCATAGTAAACTCAATACAATTACCAAAAAAAAAAAACTGAAAATTTCAAGACGCCGCCTTTCTTCTTCTTCTCCCTCTCGTTGTACTAATAATAAAAAAAGGGTGTTGGAATCTCTGAAGAAAAAGAAGAGAATCAATGAAAAAGGAAGCAAACGGTGCCTTCCTTCAACGGTGCCCATTCTACATGCTCTGTTTTGAGGGGTCGCACGGGGAATTCCCGTGCCAATGGACACGTGTCGCTGTTAGGTTATAGGAAGTTGCATGTGTGGGTCCCATTTTACCGTCCTAAACCTTAAACATATCATATAAAAACCTAAAATTAAAGGGGAAAAGAGATCATTCTTAAAACAGATTTTAAAGAAAAAAAGTTAGAAAAAGTATTTGGATGTTTACCTTATTTCCAGAAGGGGAAAAGAACAAATATACTTTCAAATTATCGTAAATGGTACGTAAATACCCTTTCTCATACTTTTTGGTTATTAGTGCACATGTCGTCCAAAAATCAAAACACGTTTGCCCCTTACTCTAACGGAAGAATAATTAGTGACTAGGGCCGACTTAATAACATTGGGGGCCTCAAGCGAAACTTAAGAGACGGCCCCTAATATTTTATATTTTTCATCATATATACTTTTATTTAAAAGAACAATTTTCACATATAACAAACATAAAAATTATATTTGTATGTTATAACTATAGTTTGCATAATTACGCTCCATAGCAAATTTTACGTTTGCTATGGAGATTTTGATTTGTATAATTCGCTAGATACATCCAATTTTATATAAATTGTTCAGTTTTGTATAAATTCATTTATACATTGTAATTTGTATAATAAGATCTATATTTGTATAATTATAAGTGTGTAGGATGAAAATATATATATTTGTATTTGTATAAACACTTTTCTCTCGCTTTATACCAATACAACTGCATTTTATACATTTTATACCGAAATGAATAAAATGACTAATTGTATACCGAATCAGATATAAAAAAAAGGGGATGTTTGCTGCGAATTACAAATAAAATAAACTATGGCTATAACATTTAATTTGAATTAATAGTTTGTTATTTCATACTCCCTCTGTCCCTAATTACTTGTCCATTTTGACAAATCAAGAAAGGACAATTTTTTTTTTACCTATTATACCCTCGATTAAATGATTAATTACTTTTTAAAATGTAGAACTTTTCATCCACTTCATAATTAATAGGGGTAAAATAATAAACTCACTATGTCATTAATTGTTTTCTTAATTAGTGTGTCAATTCAAAAGTAGACAAGTAATTAGGGATAGATGGAGTACAATTTTCCCTATTTAAAATCTACTTTTAATTTCTAGTTTTTTTTAGAATCAAAGTCATTGGCTATTGTTTTATAATAGATTTGTTTTAATAATTCCTTTCAATTGATAATATAGCTAATTCATTCAATCTCTCTTGAGACATTGTTGATCTTAAATAAGATTTAATCAATTTTAGTTTCAAAAAAATTCTTTGGGCTGAGACAACGGTTACAAGAACTATTAACATTATTCTATAAGCAATATGTATATTTAGAAAAGAATCAAGTCTTTTTATTTCATTGAGTATTTTCGTTACATCATTATCTTCCACGTATATTATTTCTCTTAACACTTTTAATTCAAAAAATAAATTGAAACCATCAATATCAAAATAACTATTATGTGTTAAAGAAAGTTTAAGGTTAAGATGATTTTATTTTTTTTGAATTCTCTTCATCTAGTGATCTCAATTTACCACTGAATAAGAAACCAAAAATATTTTCATATCCTTCAATTGGTTCAATTCTATTTTGAAGTGAAAAAATAGCTTGATCTACTATATATATAGTAATCAACTCAATTTCAAGGGACTTTGTGATTTCGTTATCAATATTTTCATCAAATTGTTTCCTACAAAATTCAGGTTTTATATTCATTTCATATGCAACTTCCTTAGTAGAAATCATAGCACTCACAATACATTTTAAAAAAAATAAAATAAATATTTATAAGTAAAATAAAAATAAAAATGTGTGCCCCAAGCAATGGCTTTAGTTGCCTAGGGGTTGAGACGACCCTGGATTTAATAGTGACACGTGGTGCAATCCTACGACTCAATTCGATTTGACCAATTAATTAACCTAAAATTCAAATACCCGCCCAATGACCGGTTTAACCCACCTGATACACCCAAACCGGATTAAACGGGTCATTGGGCTGGTATTTGAATTTTGGGTTAATTAATTAGTCAAATCGAGTTGAGTCGTAGGATTGCGCCATGTGTCACTAATTATTCTTCCGTTAAAGTGAGAGGCAAATGTGCTCTAATTTTTAGACGACAGAAACATTAATGACCAAAAGTATGTCGAAGGGTATTTAGTATCATTTACAATTGTTTTAAGTATATTTGTCCTTTATCCCTTTTCAGAAAAATATGAGATTAGATTTTTTGTCTTTTTTCTTCTGACTTGGCTGTATTTTCATGCGCTACTTTAGTCAGTTTGGCGTTTACGCAAATGTTATATGTACTTTAAAAAGCTAAAGTTTGAAAAGAGAAATGTTGATAAAATCAATTTTGAACTATTATTTCAAAATTCTCATGAAGTTGAAATACATAAGTTGTTTGTAAATACTTGTAAGAATACCAGCATATGGTAAATAATGGAAATCGTTGTTTGAATCACTTGAAATAACCATTCATGGATGATGCACCCTTTTAACTAGAAAAAATATTTTAAATTAAACATACGGTCAGCATATGAAATTATTTTACTATAGGATAATCTTAATCTATTATAATAAATAATTAATATGATTTATCTTTAAAATTATAAAATTTACATCTTAAAAAGACTCATGTGTAGATATCATTTTTGATGATTTGATATTGTAATGAAAAGTTTAATAGGACAAAAACATATATTGTTTTTCACAAATCCATCAACTATACCGTCAAACATCTTTGTAGATCATCCGCTACAATTCTTCGTTTCTCTCGGTTTATATGACACATTTCGAATTTTAAGATTGATATAAGTGTATCTTTAATCATAATTTTTTCACATATCTTTTAAATATTTTGAATTATCAATATTATAACGTATATACTTTTTACGTAGTTTACTTATATATAAATTTCATTTTTAAAAAATTGAAGATTCCATGAGTAAATTTTCGATCAAACTTAAATTGTTTGAATGTCAAAAAACGAAATGTATCACATAAAAAAAATGTACAAATGGAGTTGTCATTGTCTCCAGGGGCGTAGGCACATGGTGGTCACGGTGTCCAATTGGACACCCTTCATCGAAAAAAAATATCATATATACAAGTAAAATAATACATGGGTTGATTAAATAATATATTTTGGATACCCTTAACACAATAAGTTGTTGTAGCCCAATGATTTTAGACCTTTTTAATGGGTTTCAAACACTTCCGCCACTGTTTGTACAATTTCTGGACACTTCCACCACTGATTGTCTCTAATTATTGAGTTCGAAAATCGCTACGCTCCACAAGTAATAGATTATTTTTTTCAACATGTAAATACACTTGTATAACAGTTTGGTTGAGAAGAATTGGAAATAATAATGGAGTCATGGCTTATCCTCATTATCATCCTCATCCTCACTTTCTTCATCTCTTTCTTCCTCAAATCCAATAAACAGAAGAAATTTCCACCAGGACCCTCTGTTTTCTCTGTGATTACCAGCTTCCTACGCGCTGATGCTGATATAGAACTCATCGCGAGGGACCTCAAGACTAATTTATGGTCCTATTTTCAATTTGAGAATTGGAATTGGAATTGCATTTCGTCGTCCTACCATATTTGTTGCTAGCCACTCATTAGCCTATCAAGCTTTAGTTCAGCAAGGTGTTGTTTTCTCTGACAGGCCAAAGGCTGCTCAGACCAGTGTATCCATTCACAGTAACCGAATTATCCTAACCACCCTCCCCTATGGCCCAACATGGCGCCTCCTTCGTCGAAACATTGTATCAGTTATCCTCCACCCTTCTCGCACCAAGTCCTACTCTAATGTCCGATCTCGGGTACTCTCTACCCTCATTCAACAGCTCCGTTCTGATTCTGAGGCCACACAAGTGATTACATTAATTGAACATTTTCGTTTTTCCGTGTTCTGTCTTCTTGTCCTGATGTGCTTCGGGGACAAGATAGATCAGCATCAAGTCGAACAGATAAAAGATGTACAACGAAGATGGATTCAAACCATGGGTCGATTTGTTAATCTCAGCTTCTTCCCAAGAATAATTCAAAAGATCATTTTCAGGAATCAATGGAAGGAGCTCATCCAATTGATGCAGGAGCAAGAGAGTGTATTTATACCTCTGATCGAGGCTCGAATGAAACCAAAAACCGAGGAAGATGTGGTGGCTTACGTAGATACATTGCTGGATTTGGAATTCCCTGAGGAAAAAAGGAAGTTTAATCAGGGAGAGATTGTTAGCCTCTGCAGTGAGTTCCTTACCGGTGGCACCGACACTACATCTTCCTCATTGCAATGGATTATGGCTAACTTGGTTAAATACCCTTGTATTCAGGAAAAACTATTCCAAGAGATATGTGAGGTAATGAGAAGAGGGAATTCGAAGACAGATGGAGCGACAGAGGAGGAGGAGATAGTGAAAGAGGAAGATCTAGAGAAAATGCCTTACCTAAAAGCAGTGATATTGGAAGGGCTAAGGCGGCATCCACCAGGTCACTTCCTGCAGCCACACACGGTGACCGAAGAAGTGGAACTCAACGGTTATGTCATCCCTAAGGATGCACCAATCAATTTCATGGTTGCGGATATGGGATTGGATCCACAAGTGTGGGAGAATCCCTTGGATTTCAATCCAGATAGGTTCTTATCAAGTGATGATACAGAAGCGTTTGATATAATAGGGAATAAAGAGATTAAGATGATGCCTTTTGGTGCAGGAAGAAGAGTATGTCCAGGCTATCTCTTGGCTCTGCTCCATTTAGAGTACTCTGTGGCTAATTTGGTCTGGCATTTTGAGTGGAAGCCTGTGGATGGAAACAATGTTGATCTATCTGAGAAGCTCGAATTCATCGTTACAATGAAGAATCCATTGCGTGCTCACATCCGTCCCAGAGTAAACAAACTTGAATGAGCTACCTGTTAATGTTGTTTGTTTTTCTTTCTCTTCAAGTTGTTGATGTTTAGTTATGGGTTGCATCTCTAATGCACAAACAGTTAATGTATGTTAAATTCTAAATTCAAGTGTTAAAGTCATGCTAAAATAATCAAAGAATGAAAGATTTGAATATGCGTTAGTATCCTAAATAAATGTATCTAACCATCAAACGGACCAATAATATGTGTAGTAATTTCAAATTGACAGGAAAACAGCGAAAACAAATAGGAATATAGAGTGATCCATAACTCTTGGTCAGCCGTCGGTGAAACTTGAGTTAATACCTTAGATGGTCACTCAATTATGTACTCTTTTCTCAGAAAGTCATTCAACTTTGGTTTTTAACTCAAAAATCACTCAACTATAAGTTTTTTTCTCAGAAAGTCACTCAACTTTGGTTTTTATTTCAAAAGTCACTCAACTATAAGTGTTTCACTTACAAAATCACTCAACTATGATTACAAAGTCACCCTATTTGTTTAATTAATTTTTTTCATTAAACTTACAAACATGAAAATTTTATTTCTTACTAAAATTTTAAAAAATAAAAAGATATTCATTTAATAACTCAATCCGCTAAAAATATAATATATTACCTTTTATTTTACCCCTTTTCTCCAATTGTGTGTGAATATAGCGATCTCCATGCATTGTTCATAAAATATAGAAATTACAAAATTACTTTTTTAGTAAATTCAAAATTTTAGTAACAACGATACATAATGAAGGAACAAATATAAGTGATTAAAAAAAACTGACTTGAATTTGTTACTAATGTTTGTCTTACCGTTAAGTTAATTAAGATTTGGTCTTTACATGTTTGTTTTTTTTTAAATGGTTTTTACATGTTGTTGATTTTAGAGTGCTATAGTTAAATTAATTAATTGGTTTAAATGAATATCATTTTATTTTTTTTAAAATTTGGTTAGAAATAAAAAAATCATGTTAGTAATTCAGTTGAAAAAAATAATTAAATCATTAAAATAATATATTTCTAACGGATTAGGTTAGTAAATGGTTTAAATGAAAATCTTTTTGTTTTTTTTTTTATAATTTTAGTTAGAAATAAAAAATTCATGTTTGTAAGTTTTAATGAAAAAAATCAATTAAATAGATTGAATGACTTTGTAAGTGAAACACTCATAGTAAAGTGACTTTTGAGTTAAAAATCAAAGTTGAGTGACTTTCTGAGAAAAGAACTCATAGTTGAGTGACTTTCTAAGAAAAAAACTCATAGTTGAGTGACTTTGAAGTTAAAAACCAAAGTTGAGTGACTTTCTGAGAAAATAGTGCATAGTTGAATGACCATATGAAATATTAACTCGTGAAACTCTTAACCAGGGGCGGACACACGTGGTATCCAGGGGGTTCATCCGAACCCCATCGGCAAAAAATTACACGGTAATATATAAAGTAATTTTTCTGTATTTCTATATATATATATATATATATTGAACCCCCTCAATAACATAGAGAAATTGATGGCATAGTGACAAGTTCTTCTGAAATTAAGTTGTATGTCATCAGATCGAATCCCAGTGAAAGTGTTTTTTTTTCTCTTTTTAAGTTTTTTTTTTTAATTTTCAGTTTTGTTTTTCAAGTTTTTTTTAGTTTTTTTTTTTTTACTTTAAAAAATGTGCTAAAAGTTTGGTTTTAAACCCAAATGAATTCAAGGTTTCCATTTCTAAAGGCTTATTTACACGTTTATACTTTTATTTTTCGAACCATCTGAATGAAAATTCTGGGTCCGCCACTGCTCTTAATTATCAAATTACACAATAAAGTAGAAGTGAAGAAAAAAGAAGAAATTATTGGACAAGATAATATATTATTAAGTTGATGTGTTTGTTGTCGTAGAAAGATTATTTTTACTATATTTATGGACAAGATAATATATTACTTATTAAGATTGGGGATTATAGCAATTTTTGAAATCAAATTGATATACTAATATATTTATTATCTAAATCATGATTAGAAATTTATTTGATCAATCAAATTTTTGCCTTTAAATTTAATATATGGCATGTAATCACCAATCAAAGCAGAGAAAGTCAGATGCGTATTACGTATAAGATAAGATAATATATGATATATTAGTTTTTTATTCTTCTTTTTCTGCAACACAGTTCAAGTGTGGCTTTCCTAAACATAAAAAATTGTAAATGGAGCTATTATTGTCTCTCAAGTTTTGTGCGTGAAACACGAGCAAAATCACTACTCTCCACCAGTAATTGAATCTTTTTTTCCATAAATAATGCACTTGTACAACAATTTGGTGGAGAAATTAAGTGGTGCAGATCATAGAGAGTTGGAAAATAATGGAGTCATGGCTCATCATCCTCAGCCTCAGCCTCATCATCACTTTCTGTATCACTTTCAAATCCAATAAACAGAACAAATTCCCCCCAGGACCCTTTGTTTTTTCTGTGATTACGGGCTTAATTCGCGTTAATGCTGATATAGAACTTATCCTCAGGGACCTCAAGACTAAATATGGTCCTATTTTCAACTTAAGAATTGGAATTGGATTTCGTCGTCCTTCAATATTTGTTGCTAGCCACTCATTAGCCTATCAAGCTTTAGTCCAACAAGGTGCTGTTTTCTCTGACCGCCCAAAGGCCGCTCAGACCAGGGTAAGCCTTCAAAGTTGCCGAATTAACATCGCTTCCTCTCCCTATGGCCCCTCATGGCGCCTCCTCCGTCGAAACATTGTATCTGAAATCCTCCACCCTTCTCGCACCAAGTCCTACTCTAAGGTCAGATCACGGGTACTCACTATCCTTATTCAACAGCTTCGTTCTGATTCTGCAGCAACGGAAGGGATCAGGTTGATTGATCATTTTCGTTATGCTATGTTCTATCTTCTTGTCTTGATGTGCTTCGGGAAAAACATTGACGAGGCTCAAGTCAAACTGATCCACGATGTACAACGAAGATGGATGCAAAGTGCGGGTCGATTCATCAATCTCAGCTTCTTTCCAAGATCACTTCAAAAGATCATATACAGGAAGCAATGGAAGGAGCTCATCCAACTGATACAAGATCAAGAGAGCGTCTTTATGCCACTGATCGAGGCTCGAATGAAAGCAAAAACTGAGGAAGATGTGTTGGCTTATGCAGATACATTGCTGAATTTGGAATTCCCTGAGAAAAAAAGGAAGTTTAATCGGGGAGAGATTGTCAGCCTCTGCAGTGAGTTCCTCTCCGCTGGCACTGATACTACCGCCACCTCGTTGCAATGGATCATGGCTAACTTGGTTAAATACCCTTCTATTCAGGAAAAACTATACCAAGAGATATATGAGGTAGTGAGCAGAGAGAATTCGAAGCCGGATGGACTGAAAGAGGAAGATCTAGAGAAAATGCCTTACCTAAAAGCAGTGATTTTGGAAGGTCTCAGGCGGCATCCACCAGTTCACTTCCTGCAGCCACACACGGTGACCGAGGAAGTGGAACTCAACGGTTATGTCATCCCTAAGGATGTAGCCGTCAATTTCATGGTTGCAGATATGGGTTTGGATCCACAAGTGTGGGAGAATCCCTTGGATTTCAATCCAGACAGGTTCTTATCAGTGGGCGGTGACGATAAGGAAGTGTTTGATATAACAGGGGTTAGAGAGATCAAGATGATGCCTTTTGGTGCAGGGAGAAGAGTATGTCCAGGCTATGGCTTGGCTATGCTCCATTTAGAGTACATTGTGGCTAATTTGATCTGGCATTTTGAGTGGAAGGCTGTGGATGGAAACAATGTTGATTTATCTGAGAAGCTGGAATTCACCGTTATGATGAAGAATCCATTGTGTGCTCGCATCCGTCCCAGAGTAAACCAACTTGAATGATCTAGCTACTAATGTTGTATATTTGTTTGTTTTTATTTATCTCTTGAAGTTGATGTTTCTTCAATATAAAATGAAGGAACATGAAGGGAACTCAAAGTACGTAACTGTTCAACTGTTTATAAGATGGTCATTTGGAGGTGCTTTATGCATGAAAAGATTTATTAACCAGCTTAAGCCCATGAAAGACATTCCCTTAACCTGATGATTTGAGTGTTCAGAAAGATCAGTAAAAATCTCTCTCTCCAATGACAGATTACACCTACATTAAAATACTTTTGTAAAGCTTTGAATCCACATAAATGATACTCCAAATGGATATCACTTAAAGGAAAATTCTCAATAAGAAATTTGACATTTGCTTCAACCTGTGGAATTCCACTTGAGTACTTAACATGCAGTTCCCATTCATTGTTACCTGGAATTGACTGGAAATGTAGTAGGCAAAGCATAACAGAAGTGGGAACAGTGAAGCACGTAACATAAGAATACACTAAAGATTGATACTAGAGGAGTCATTAGAGGTACAGAAATGAAGAATCTGAAAAGTCATATATAGTATTGAATAGAGAAAACGTTTATTCATTCCTTATAGAACATTAGCAAAATTTTGAACTGTTTTGTCTCATCCAACAACCAAAACTCAAAATTCTGTTGACATTGCTGAATTATCAGATATTTAGCTTTTCATTCAGACAAAGAACAACATAATTATGTCCATCTAGCTATGTAAAAAAAGCATCAGGCTGTAGAAGCATGCTGTTTATGATGGATTCTTGAAATTGGCATTCAGGCATTCATTCGAGTAGCTCCCTACAAGACAGTGCAATAATCTCTGGTATTCCTTCAAGTTTCTCCCTGCAAGATGGTAAAGCCCTCACCATCACTTTGTTAGGATCATTGGCAGAAAATTTCTGTTGGCTGCAGTTCTTGGTTGGACCAGAAAAGCCTTGAGAGGTTGTAATTCTTGAAGCAGAAATGATACGGTCACAAAGATTCTTGATCATCTTATATCTCTCCGTCTCATCTGCATGATCCTTTTTCCAAGCTTGAGAAGAGAACTCTGGTGTTCCTCCGTTGTTAAGAAAGTTTGAAATTCCTCTATCTATACTATTCACGTTTTCTTTCTCTCCCATGCAGAACTCCCACTCAATGCCATCTGAAGTTTCCCTTTCTAAGGAAGTGCTTTGCACTGGGAATTTCTCTGAGATGGACCTCCTCCCTTTATTTTTATCAGAAATCAACAATCTATTTGGATCATTCTGTAGAGCAGTGCACCATTGATGGCTCTTGCTGTTATCACCCATGTTTAGTTCAATTGAATGAAGATCACTATCAGTTGAATCACCTTCGTCTCCATCCTCTACTTTATCGAGTATTTCTACATCTGCCTTCTCTTTATCTCGGTTATGGTGTGTGCTTGGAAGCGTTTCTCTCAAATGTCTCTCAAGCTCATTGATTGTTTCATAATTCAGCGAATCACAGCCTTGTTCTTGGCCCTTTTTGGATCTAAAATATGCTTCAAGTTCATTCCTTAACTTGTCCACAACTGTATTTTTCTCCTCAAATTGATATTTGGCTTCTGATAGCTTCATTTGAACTCTTTCCTCCCGCATGACATCAGCTAGTTGAAGTATTTTCTGTTCCATTTCCACCTCTTCCCGGATTTTAGCAGATTGTCTCTTCAATTCTTCCATCTCAGCTCTATCTTCTCCGAGACCTCTGGCTAATTCATCACACACTTGCTCCAATATATCTCTGTCCCTTTTCTCGCCTTCAAGTTCTTTGACTGCCTTTGAAAGCGACGCCTTTGTATCCGCCAGTTCTCTACCAAGCTTCTTATTTAATCTCTCAGTTTGCTTCCTCAGTTTCTTCTCTATCTTGAACTCCCTGGCTACAGATGTAATAGCAGTATGAATCTTGTCTTGCTCTTTTACCTTCCAGGCCATCTTTTCTTCTTCAAACTTCTTCAAGAGGACATCAACTTCACTGTGGTTATGTCTGTGTTCGCGTATCAATTTAGACACCTCATCACACAACCAGTCAAGCTCTGTATTTATAGCTGCAAAAAGGGATGAACATGTAGATTTCTGATCTTTAAGATTCCAGACATGACTCAGAACTTTCAGCAGCTCTTTACATGTGGTAAGACCATGACACACATCCTTCAAATGATGTCTGCTTAGAGTCTGTCCATGATTTTGTGTCCTATCAAGCTGCATATTCATCCTTGTATTAACCATATAATTGAATATAGAGTAGCTAACTGAAAGTAGCAGCAGCTAAGAGAAGTGATAGATTCGGAGATCTTACAAGAAAAACTTCCATAAAAAACAAAATTTCAAACTTACATCAATACAGTGTTGGAAAACAACATGTCGGCTTTGATAGAACCTGAACTAGGACCATCAACCAAGTCACATGTTTGTTCCTTTGTTCATAAATTTTTTGTCCATTTCCTAAGATTAACTTCGAAGAGGGCAAAGGGCACGTCAAAACGCCACTAAGAAGAGAAACCAAAGTGGAAACTTGGATAGGTTCAACAACTACTTTGCCTCAATTTCATGCTAGTTAAGTCAGTTATATGAATCTTCACTAAACACCCCTAATTTTTAACAAAATGGCCTCAGAACCCTGAGATCTCACGTTCAAATTCCAGTAGAGACAAAAAACGTTACACACTTTCTTCTTATGTGTCCAAGCTTTAGTGGACAGGTTAAGTTAGCAGATACAAAATTAGTAGAACACAAACTAACCCAACACCAAAGTTATTTTTTTTTAACCAAAAACCTATAAAGAACAGTTCCTCCAACTAAAAAATGGATTAACTGTCAGTAGCATACCTCTATTGAGCAACCATTTTGGTTAGAGAGATCAGCCTTGGTAGATTTTCTTCTTCTATGACTACGCACTTTGGATCGCTCCGTTCTCTGCAAAATTCAAGAACCAAAATACGTCAATATAAAATTTTAAAAACACACACACAATATGCAGAACTCAAAGCTACAAACTTTTCCAAGAAAATGACCAAACAAAAACCAAATTTCCCCTTAAACCCACCTCAGAAACAGGGTCATGAAATTGCAGAGCTGCTGAACCCAATTTGGAAACTCTTTCTTTCCAACCCATTTCCTCCAAATCCTTCAGTTTAGTTTCCCATAGAGTAGAAGCCAGTTTTCTTGCCGAAATCGACAAGTCATCAGAGCCCTCTGTTTGCATATACTTATCATTATGCAGAGAAGTTGATCTTGATGAACTCATTTTCCACTGTGCACAAGTTTTTTAACTACTTTACCAGTCAAAAAGAGAGAACAAGAGAAGTGGGAAATAGCCCTTTAGGCTTTTGTGTGTTTCGGAGATACTAGAATGAATGATTGGCATGCAAATCAGAGTGCTTATGAGAAAAAGGGCTAAATACTTTCGTAACACAAATTATTTGATATGCACCTACTGTTTCTTTTGTGACATTATTCAAGTATATACAAAAGTTAAAATCACAATCACACACGTAGACTAGTGATCAATAACGTGAAAGCACAAGTTATATTCACTCCGAGTTACTTGATACTCGCAAGGTAAATGAAATTAAGCATTTACTAGCTAATCATTTGTCTCTATCCAGCATTATTGTTCCTTGAGCAGATAGTAATATTGAATGCAATTGTAGCCGTTGCTGAAGGCTTAAATTGGCAGGGATTTTGTAAAAGAAGGAAGGCCCCCCATTTAACGGCTTAAAGTATTTTGCATAGGGAAAAAGGACAAATATACCCTCAAACTATTGTAAATGGTATGCAGATACCCTCAGTCATACTTTTGGGACATTGGTGCCCCTGCCGTCTAAAACTAGAGCATATATGCCCTTCACTCTAACGGAAGACTAAATAGGGACACGTGGCGCAATCGTCGATAAATGTCGGATCGGTAGATAAGATTATGACACATGTATGTCCATTAGTATAAAGGGTATATATGCTCTAGTTTTTGGACGGCAAGGACACCAATGTTCCAAAAGTATGATGGAGGGTATTTGCATACCATTTACGAAGGTATATTTGTCTTTTTTTCCTTTTGCATATTTTTAGAAAATCCCCAGGAAAACAACAATATTCTGTAATTCGTGTGGCCCTCCACATGGCCGTAGTCAGCCTCTGCTCTTCTGTTTATAAAACAATTTCATTAGTCGATTTAAACGGATTCTTTTAATCCAAGAGACAACAAAATTAAAAAGGAAATATTTAAGTTGTATACAATAGTCAATGTGGTTTAATCGTGATACGAAATAAGAGAGCCATCAATATTTTTTCGATTTCAATTGAAGGTTATTTTTGTAATTAGGCGGCCACATATAATTTGAACATCAATTGAAGATTATATATGTAAGTGGCAGCTATATCTTTAATTTGGTCTCTTTTTTTTTTGTAATGTGTGACCACTTAGTTCCTTTTAACTTGGCTATTTCGGTTACTTGTTAGTCAAATACGCACATAATCCTTAATATTCTATATTTTAGGGTCGTGTATTCTTTTTGAATTTATTTTATCAAAAATTGAATTGACTTTTCTCTTATTTGATTAAAAAAAAAAATCTACCAGAGACATTACTATGACTATTCTCACAAAAAAATTAAACATTCCATGCTTTCAGAGAGAAGAATGATTTGTCGTCATAAGTTACTGACGAATCCTTTTTATCTTTCTTCAATTCCAAGAATAGATTGAATCGAAATTACTTGTCCGTTGTCATTATTGAATACAACTTTACTAGGTATGTTATCAAATGGAATTTCTTTTTACTTGAAAGTATTCCTCGATTGTTTATGTTCACTTTGTTCGTATTTCGTAATTGATTGTTAATTGATCTTTGTCAATTGTCTATCTTAAATTCTATCTTTATTTTTTATTCTTCATTTTCCATATTTGAATTTGTATCATTGTTTATGATAACACATTAATCTCATATATCATGCTTTAACTAATAAACATAAAAATGAAAAGCTTGGAAAGGAGAGGATGTATTTGTTATCCATAAGATGCATAAATGAAAGAAAATAAATACTCCACAGTAGCTTAATTATAATTTATACATGAAATTTTTAAAAGAAAATAATGTCTCTACTTAGAGAAATAGTCCTCGGTCCGTCCCTTGAATCCAATTTGTCCAAAAGTCAGGCACAGAAACAACCCCAAGTGCCAACACACCATCCATAGCCTGTCCAATATTCCCAACACACACAATATTTCTTAGTCAGATTCTGACATAACACGTGAAAAGTTAAAATTAAAGAGTTAGACATAAAAATGTACCAGAATTGAGAAGTGAGAGCAGGTCCAGTGGGGAAATGAGCGAGTTCAGTGCCAATGCTTTCAAAGAAAAGGCCAGTAAGACTCTTTCCATTGATTACTGGAACACTAGAAGGAGCCAACCATCCAATCAGACCAAATCCAATCACATTCAAGTCTCTCCTCAGCCAGTCCCTCTGGAAACTGAATTTCATAAAAATAATCAACTCTAGGTGGAAAAAAAAAATGGAAATATTTATAAACCATTGTATTAATTGGATGGATCTATTTTTAATTTAGTAATTTACCATGTAACTCTGCCTCCTGAAGCTTTCGCTACCCTTAAAGGGTTTCTTGCTGTCACTGGTGACCTCACGAAGTCTATCAACACAAAATATAATAGATTTTATTATTCAAAGCAATAATAATAGCACACTATAGTCTATAAAATGTCTAGGTACACTATTCGGATTTAGTGGGAGCTCCAATGAGGATTTCAGAAAAGAAAAAAAAGGTGTATACAAAAGTCAAACTCTTTTCGAAGAATGAATTGTTCTAAATCAACTTAACATGATGGTGTAAGTGTACCAAAGAACTTAAAACTCATTTGCAAATGCATAATCTTGATAGAGTTGCACAAAAGGAAGCCATACAAAAATATAACAGGAATTTAGACGAAATTATGATGGGTATACCTGAGGAGAGGCTAGTCTTCTTTGCAGAAGAAAATCCAGAAAGAGATGAGTTAGCTAAGCCTACAACACTGGACATTGTTGCTGCCATTCTTGTTTCCTTCTTCTCTGAATAGTATTTTGTTAGTGTTAGGGAGTTCACAAGGAATAATAAAGAGTGTATACAAATAATTGATGATTTCTGTGGACAATATTCATATTTGGGAAATGTGTGGTGACAAGTAGGATTGTCTCTTTCATAAAATTCATAGATATGTTGTTGATCAATCCCTAATTGCCATGTGGAATTTTATAGATAGACTGGTTTCTGTTTTGGATAATGTGTTGGAGCTAGCCAATCTATGTGGAATTCAATTAGTATCAATTTCTGTATCTATTTTGATTTTGTAAACAAAGAAATACATGAATGAAATTTATCAACTACCTCAGCAGGTGAATCCAGATATTAAATTATATATTTTAAAATTCATAACATTGAACTTGTTATATATTTAAAATTATAGATTCATGTTCGTTATTTATCACAATTTTAGTAAATTTTTATGCACAAACGTGTATTAAATCATGTATGATACATATATCTTTAAACTATTTTGAGGATGATCATCGATCTTGTACTTATTATCTCTCATTTGTTTCTAATAATGTTAATACTAATACTAATTTTATAACAGGAAATTGTGTTTCTTTCCTGTTTAGATCACTTTGATTTCTCTTTAAAATGTTTTATTTGATAAAATTTAAAACTTGAACAATCATAGTAGTTATATAATTTATAATCATATAAGCTGGGCACCCAAAACCTAAAACTTACATTATAGGTCACAACGAACAAAAGTTCGTACCTCTAGAAAACTCACCTTTAGTTGTCTTCACACTTTTTTCCCTAGCAAACTAAGCATTCTTAACACTGGGTGCAGGCTGCTCTTTATTCAACATTCATTGTTTTTATACTTCATAATTAATTAAGAATATTACTCCAATATTTATGTCAATCAATTCTTAAATCTTTAGTACTAAACCGGACTATGGATTAATAACCATATAAGCACAACTGTTGAAAAGACTGTTCACATGATTCTTGATTTAATGCTGTAAAGAACAAAATTGGAATGTCCAGATCATAGATAAAAGAAACTATATATCAAAGAGGTTAAACTCCAAAACCTAATGCACTGAAACAAAATATATAACTATACATAGCGGGTCTCAAACAGACACCATAAACACAAAGAACTCCCTATACATCGACCATTTGATCCTCCTTTTAGCCCTGGGTGAAAAGATGTAATGAAATTCCATCAGATGATTTAGAAGAGTTCCTCCTTGAATTATGAATGATGTGCATTCAGCAGTGCCCGGTATACCATGTCTATGAATTGGTCATCCTGTTAGGGAAATAAAAATCAGATTAGATGCATGAAGAGACCAGCAAATAACTTATCTAATCAAGGCTTGTAATTGGAACAATATGCACAAGAACAAGTTAAATTGGCAAAAAAAAAACACAGAAACAAAAGCATTACCATTGACTCTATCAAGAGTAGACAAGTCAATAACCCGTGAACTTACAACACCACTATAACTCCTTAACTACTAGAGGAGTCCCTCACTAGTTCACAACAGCTGAATTGAGAACCTTTTCATTGTTCTTTAATCTCAATTTCTCTAGAGGTCCATGATAGGTATTGTTCGGTGTGGTTGTATTTTACAGCTGAGTTTTATCTATCTCCTGCAAAATTATGTGGTTTTGATAGAGTGCCAAGAATATAATTTGGCATTCTTTATGCAGGCAAAAGAAATTTATTTCCACTTTTGAATTGTAGAGCAGTTAGAAAGCTTTTGCTCATTCCATTATATTGCTCTTATAATTTTGGTTATGCCAGAAAGCACATACATGATCCTTTTTTTTTGGGATAAAGTATTCTCATCCATTACAAAGTTCCACATCAGTACTACAAAGTGCTGATGTGGGTATGTAAAGCCTTGGGCTATCCCACCTTAATAGCTATCTTTTGGGGTGTGGATCTCCCTAAGGTTATAACAATGGAATTAGAGCCACCCACCACCCTTCATGTTCGTGCCTTGGATGGTGACGCAAGGAAGACAGATGCGGAGCGTGGTGGTTTGTTATGGTCCATTGCAGAGTTCCACATCGATACTACAAAGTGCAGATGTGGGGTATTTATAGATTTGGTTTTCCCACTTTAATAGCTAGCTTTTGGGGAGCGGTTGTCCCTGGGTTATAACATAAAGACAAGAAAATAGATGATCCTTTTCTCTTTCCCTTTTTAAACCCCGAGGGCACAAAAGATGACCTTTCTTAATCTGCCTTTATGAAATATACTTGGCATCCAATTATATTGATTCCATTGTTGACACTATTATGTGTTAAATATATGACCAATCCTTCCTCCTTCCCGCTTGGTATGGTTAAGGACCAAAGACAACCATATCATGCTGAAGTGTAGCGCCATGCCACGCCAGAAATATTTTATTTTACCAGCCACCAAGTGAATCATTTTAGCCCTAGTACATAAAACTGTAGTTGACCAACGATTTCATGCAGAAAAAAGTTTTCACAGTCCTACACATTAAAGTTCATATCGATTATAACATTCCTTTATAGCACTTGAATTGAGAGTTGATCCGTATTAGGCAAAAACTAACCTATTATTAGTGAAATACACACATGCTTTAACACTATCAATAAATAAGACCATAAAATAGGGGAATATGATGAGGAATTCACAAAAAAATATGCATATAATAAGGAAAATACTGAAAGGGGAATCAGGAGTTTCACAAAGAAAAATTAGGTCATCAATTTTGCATTTCCTTAAAGCAAAATACACAACCTATTGTACAGCATAAATGACTTTCTTATGTTTGAACAACTCACCAATGCTTTTGAAGGTCTATGTAGCCATGCAGACTATTCCAGACGATATTAACCTGTGTTAGCTACTTGCACCCTCTGCTTAAGGTAATTAGTTTTAATCTTGTCCAATTTTGTATTACACATATCCATCTTAACATTTACATCCTTACGACACGAATCCGGTGAAGAAGCCCAATACTTGTTCCTATATAATAGTGATATACACAAACATGTTTTTTTATTTTATTAGGTATCCTATGCCACTTCTCCTCTTCACCCATCCTATTTTAACTTTGTGCCACATCTTCATCTTTTATGCCCAACTTTTGGGAGACCTAGGAAGCTGAAATTTCTACATTGAGCCAACATGATCCCCTCCAATCTTTACTTTTCGTTCTTCTTGTGAAGGTCTGAGGATAAACTTTTAACGCTTATTTTCTAGCTCACTTCTACTCATCATAAATCCCTTGTTCTCCAGAGTGCTTCTCTATAGTATCAGGTTTTAGTACCCTCTAGCTAGCTTTGCCAATTAACATATTATCATCAACGAATGACACACCCATCGAACCCCATCTTGCGCACTAGTGGTTACCTTATCCATACCTGAAGAACAGGGTCAAGGAAGATCCCTAGAGTAAGCTCACGGTTATGGTAAACTCCATTATTCTCACACATGTGACAGTAATGGTATACATATCCCCTTTATTATGAATAAACAATTACTTATAAGAAATAAGAAACCAAACAACAGTTAAGTGTTATATTTGGTGTAGTTTCCAATATGCTAGTCAAATATCCAATGCAAGAGCAACCAGATGGTAATCAGGTTCACTGATGCACCATATATATGTAAAAGGTGTAGATTCAGATATCCTAGACTGCAAATGTCATCATGCTTCTCAGGTGGAATGGCATCCAGACATTAATCCAGATGAAACCTCAAGTCCTTAAAGCTATTACTGCATATTCCTACTCACCTTACGTGGATTGTTCCCGGCAATGCAAGTTAGAACAGTTGTTTTCATTCAATATTCTCAGCAGAGAGTTTTATACCTTGTTGTATCAATGTCTCATTACAACGCTAAAAGAAATTAACTGCATATAACTAAAAGCTTAATGTCTTCAAGAATGTTTAGCAAAGCAAGGTAACTATGGTATCTAGGAAAACATACCTGAACAAGCATTACAAGTGCTTCCCGCACTTTATCTCTGCTAACAACAGGAATATTGTTTGGGATAGAAGAAGAAGTAGGAGTGAGGGAAGGAGGAGGAGTGGGCGGAGGAAATGGTTGAAGCAAAGGAGCTCCATAAGGGCGCTGAAGATTCCCAAGTGGAAGAAGTGGAGGAGCAGTGGGCACTGATGAAGAAATGGGAGGCATCAGCGGAGAGGAGGCAGGTGGAGGACCAAAAAAAGATGATGGCTTCACCAGATTTGAAGACCATTTAGCACTGACGTCTGGTTCAGGTGCCTCATGGAGGGGCCTCAAAAGGGAAGAAGCTGAAAGAGGAGGAGATGGAAGCAGGACTGGTGCTGAAGACGAAGGAACAGAAGCAGGAGGACGAGGAGGAGGTAGGGTAGCTGAAGATGAGTGGTATAGCTGCCCTTGAACTGCAGTACTAGAAGCATTCCCAATTGTCATTGCATTCTGCAAAAGAAAAGCATAAATTTAGTCAAGATGAGACAACATAGCCAAAAAAAAAAATCCAGCGATTTTTTTCTTTCAAGAAGTATTTAATATGTACTTCATGCTTTTTCCCTTAATAACATAAATTAATCATTGGTTAGTTTTTAAATTAATGTTATTAAAGAAATTCCTGCCAACAGAGTAACCTTGGCCCATCCCTTCTTTTGTCTTGACCCTAATAATTTCATGGCCTAAATTGTTGTCCCGGTACTCCTCGAGACTTTATCCAAGTAATTTAGACAGTGTTCTACTCCTTGTATATAAGGGTCAAATAACTGGTAACATTTTGAACTGCACAAGAGAGTCACGTTTTCCACTAACATATTGAATGCATATGACGTATACCCCACTATATTAAGGAAACTTGTTCTATACAAAAGTAAGTATCTGAACACAAATGCCTAGCAAGAGTAAATGAAGATCTTGAAAAAGCACTGCACACGGAAAAGATATTCCTCTCAGTAAGATCTCTGGCACAACAAACAGTATATTGGAAAGAAGAGCAAAGAGGAAGGGAGAAAAAAGGCATACACTGAAGAAGTTCACAAAGGAATTGTCCTCAGGGAGATGTGGGGCATTTGACGCAGTAGATGATGAAGGCTCCAGAGGACCATCAATTACAGCCATGGTTGGAACTGCTTCCAGCTCTTCAAATTCACTGTAGTAAAATTGCATATTACCAAAAGCTCCTTTCAGAAACCAATTTACAGCAACTGGCAGAAGTCAGGTTATGGATAAAGAGATTATTCCAGAAACAGTTTAACAATTTGTCTTATACCCTTAGACTGCTTAACTTGACAAAGATTTGTTACATCTAGTTACTTCAAAATGTACAAGAGGGCTTTATTTTAATGTAATACCCAGAACTGTGTATTATTGGAAAATGCCATGTACTCGAAGTATTCATAGAGATCACTTCTACTACTCAACAAGATTGAAATGGTTTCTAATATACACCAAAGGGTGTGGCCTTGTGGTCAATGAAGTGGGTCGAGAACCACGAGGTATCAGGTTCAAACCCCAACAGAGACAAAAAACACTAGGTGATTTCTTCCAATCTATCCTATCCTTGGTGGATAGAGTTACCTGACACCTAATACATGTTGGTGGGAGGTGGCAGGTATCCCATGGAATTAAACACGAGGTGAGCGCGAGCTGGCCCGGACACCACGTTTAACCAAAAAGGAATAATATCTAATAACTTGTGACCAGATCCCTTCATCTGGATGACATCAACAATTATCTATTATGCACCATTTCACTAAGGGCAATGAAATACAACAATCTATACAAAGGTCAATAGATCTATCATACATACTTGTAAAAATGTTGAAGCCATTAACATCCTTACATCTTTAACCCTTTTTCTGTATTTGGGAGGAGGGGGCCTTCTCTAAATTTCAGTAAGCATAAATTATATACCTCTTCGTCAATGGCACTTTTGACTTGGTAGGCACCTTGGAATATGCACCGAGTATCCTGAAAAAAAGTAAAACACTAAATTGATTGACAGGTTTAAAAGTTGATCATCAAAGAGAACACATCGAAGATTTGTTTGTATTCACTGTGGTACAAAGGTACTTCTTTTGATCCCTTTGTTTCTCATTAAGCTGGCCAAACAATTCACTAAACTGGGATCTGTTGGAAGTGCTGATTTGCATCAGTAGGCACCAACCGTATGAATTTTCACTTCCATATTCTTCAATTAATAAATCAATAAATATTACATACTATAGTTTCTTCAGAGAATCAAGTAGGGCTCGAAAATATTTTAAAACTAATTTCCTGAAACTAAGCTAGGCCTAGTAGACACTAGCTTATACACCAGATTGTTTATAAGTTCTCTAACTATGTTTCCACTATATCTAAAAATCATCAACTAACAAAAATTTTAACATATGTATTCCCCAAATCAAATAAACAAAGGAAAACCTGCACTGAGCAAGTTCAATTTGGAGAAATATGATAACGTATGAACCCCATCGAATCACAATGAAGTATAAGTATGAGAAATAAACTACTCTTCAAGATCAAAAGCATGAACAACTGAATCCAACAAATTTAACTACTTTGTTTTTCTAGAATTAACACCCTACATGGAACCACAAAGTTTACCCATGCCAAAACAGGAAAGGGAAGGGGAGGAAAGGAATCATTTCTGAAGAGAGAAGCTGTGAAAAGATTACCTGTCAAAGAGATTTGCAACTTCTTCACATTCACGCTGATTATAAAACCATATCCCGTTAACTTCTTGGGAAGCATTTCGATACAGCAAATATGGAAGCTGGATCTCATATTCAAAATCTCCCAACAGATCCTCCACCAAATTATCTGCTCACCAGAATAAACACTTTTTAAGGCACAGTAATAGATCATATGTGCTCACACAGAAAGAAAACTCACAAACTCCCTATGGCAACTTTCAGTAAATATGACAATTCATATGACATGCTTTAAACATCAAATTTACTAAGATACATGCACCATTTCTGTTTTAAGTTTTTTATTTATTATTTTTAGCCGTGTACCCCCATGATATCTTTTCATAAAAGGAAGTTCTTTGAATTTGGAACAGGAAAATGTAAAAAGGATATTTGTTTTCTTCCTTTTTTTAAATATATCAGAATGAGTACTCAATGTTGTGCAGTCCTCGTTTATTACATGATAATTGCATTGAGTAGTAACTTCCATTTGCCAAAATTATATTACGCAGTCAGGGTTTTAGAAATTTAAAACTAATTGATCAACATGCAGGCCAGAAATTTTATTTAGAATATGAGTGACTTCAGGTATCCAATTTTATCAAAAGCGAACTCTTTTGCCTGCTATTGGTGTGAGCGGTAAGAAGTTTTGGTCTTAAGTCAAGCCAGGGCATCATTTCATTCTTGTAACACGACTAAGCACACAACAAGACCAGACAAGGTACTCCTGTGCCTCATAGTAGTCATCTGTCTTTCAAGTTCTAAGATGGCTCCTCTTATTCATTGGTAGTTTACATTTTGTGGATCTGTGCTGACAGCCATTAAAGTAAGGGAAATGCTAGCCTTCATATTAGAAGTTTAAAACTTCACATCTGAGTAAAGCAAGAGATCGGTCCAAATGCTAAGACTGATTTTATGAGTACATCTGCCACGGTACTTATTTGTTAAAGGATTCTTAACAAAGAAGGAAAGTAACTCCGCTTCGACCCAAAGTGAATGTGATGTACTTCACATTGTTGTAATGCATAAAGGCTATAAACCTGATGAATAGTATTACTACAATTCTGGGGCCTCCACATCAAATAGTCAATCATGTATAAGCTTCAACTTTATGAACATTTTTCAGCAGCAAAAAGGTAAGGTTACATTCAAATCCATTAAAACATAAAAGGCAAGCCAAGAGATATTGTGTTTATAGTCATTATTTGAAAGCAGATAAACTGACCTGTATTTCTGCGGTTCATTACAATAAACTGAAACCGAGGTTGAGAACTCCTGTAAGACCCGCTAAAAAGTAATTATCACAAAAGAAAAAAGTACAGAGATCAAAATTAAAACTTAAAACAAATATTCCAGTAAAGATCAGTTTTTTTAACTATTGAGGCCACTGTTTTCATCAAATTCCAAGAACAAGTGAAGGAAGAAATGCAAAAACATGAATCTCCTTCATGTTAGCTTATCTAGCCACAAAGTCGGATAAAAGAGGAAGGTTATAATAAGTTAACAGCCAGCACCAACATAGTTTTACTGTGAGGGAACGATTAAGCCCAGACACGGTCGAAGGAAGAGGGTTACGGAAACTAAAGCGGACTCCAACTAGATACTGAGATTCAGTTGATTGATTATATCAAAATTAAAAATTAAAAAAATCACCTCTTGACAACAAATAGAGATCCTTCGATATCCTTCCGACTCTGCACAACAATTCAATTGCGAATTAGACTAACAGGAACTATGTGAATACAAAAGTATGAACCAGCAAAAAGAATAAAATCGGGAAGATTTGATACCCATTGGCTGTTATCAATACTGAATTCGTACAAGGTAACATGAGCAGCAGTGATGAGGATTTCTTCAATGAAAGGATCAATCCTCTGAAGAACCGTCAAGTTTAGCAGCTTCGTGCTGTTCTGGTCCAGATTCGGCATCAATTTCCCGTTTTGCGACATTATTGCACCGAATCTGAGAACGGCAAGTAGCTGTAAGCTGAGGCCCAACTTCGACTATCACACAAACCCTAGAATTGCTCCAAATTGAAAGAAGCCCAGCTTTGTTTTGCTATATATATCTGATGGGAGAGATGATGAACAGGGGACAGACACATCACACTTAAAAAAATAGTATATAGTTTTCTTTTTGCCAAACACATACGCACCTTTAAACTTGTCCCTAAATTTCATTTTGGCACTCCAACTCAATCTTGTTCCATTTTAACCCTTCAACTCCAATTTTTATGTTCCATTTTGATACTTTTTTCCAAAGAATCAATAAAGTGGGATGTGTGTACTTCACATGCCATTATTGTGTTAAAAAATAATGGATGAACATCATTTTTTTTTATTTTTTAGAGTTTTCGTATATTATTGTGTGAAAAAATAATCGGTGAAAGTGTGTTGATTTTTTTTAAAAAAACAATTAGTTAATTTAAATAACATCACATATATTTTTTTCATATCTAGTCTACTTGGACTAACTCAAATATCAGCTTTCTAATTTTTCATTCAACTAAATACGAGTAAAAAAAACTCATGTTCATTGCTAATTAATAACACTACAAAAAAATGTTGAAACTCGATAGACTTCGTTGGGTTGTCATTGATTTTTTTAAGAAAGAAATCGACGCACTTTCGTTGGTTATTTTTCACACAAAAATATAGGAAAACTCTTAAAAAGAAATTGTTACTTTTTTTATAAAAAAAATCAATGATAATCCGTCAATTTTAATTTTTTACAATAATTAACAGATGATCGTCGATTTTTAAAATGCAAAATTGCAGTTGAATAACATATATAGAAATAAAAAAATCATAAAATTAGTATTTTGTGTTAAATGATACATAAAAGAAATAGAGTTGAAGGGTAATTTTTTTTTATTTTTTTTAAAAATACTTTTTTTTGTCTTTCACTCTCTTAGAGAATGTGTGATGCACACTCTCTGCCACATCACTTAGAAGTGCCAAAATGGAACATAAAAATTGGAGTTGAAGGGTTAAAATGGAACGGGTTGAGTTGAAGTGTCAAAATGAAATTTAGGGACAAATTTAAGGGTCTGCATATGTGTTTGGCCTTTTCTTTTTTAATTTCTTTTTATATATATATATATAAAATTCTTTTTTTCTTATTTTTACTTCTACTTCGATTTATGAAGTTAGATTGTATTAATTTGATACTTTTGAAATAAAAATTTAGATATTCAGAAACTATAGAAAAAAATACTTCAAATTGTAATTCTTTAATATGAAAAATAAATCTTAAAATATTAATCAATTTTTACTCTCATCCCATGAGCAGATATGCATTTTTAGTCTAAATGAAAGTAAAAAATCAATTTTAAAATATTTTTTAAAAAAAGTTCCTTGTAGGGTATATTTAGTAAAGTTAGGAATTTTTTTGCTCCATTTAAAAATGTCAAAAAATACCCTCAAATTAACATGAATTATAACATGTAGACGAACTACAATATACTTGGGTCATTTCATTTCATGTATTTAGAAATGCCAAAAATTTATCCTCAAATTATAATATGAATTGCAACATGTACTTCATCATCTAACCCAGGATACTAAGATAAAGGAGATGACAAACCATAGCGGAAATGCTTTCCACAGCAAATTTTAAGCAAAAGCCTTATATTTTGCCCAAACTTATAATGGCATTATTCACACACAAGCATCCGATGTACCAATATGAGGCAGGCAGCAGCAAAAGTAATACAATTTCACAGTCTGACTTAGAAACATTAGAATGATCCATATAAGATAGTACGTACTCTCAAGACAACCGAACACAAAGCAAGTGCTTATACTAGAAAAACACAGAGACTGTAATCCACACAACTCTTTTCTCAGTTTCCTCATTCAGTTGCTTTTCCTTTGCGCCTGCTGCTACAGCTGGTTTCTATGAGGTAACAAACCATGGAATCCACATCATCCCCAAATATGCTATAAGCCTCGATCACTCGTGGATAGCTGAAACCCATCGACAGCATAACCTGGATGCAGTCGCTAAAGGCAGAATCCGGCGAACTCAGCTCTTGCCCAGCTTCCTGCCGTTTCTCACTTCCTGATGACCCTGTGATTTGATGTTGAAATTTCAAACCACCAAATTTGCGGATCTTGTATCAATAGAAGGGTAAAATGTAAGATCACACTCACTAGTTCCTGAAGATGATGGTTCAGCACCGGATGTGGAAGATTCTCGACGACCAAGCTGTTGCCGGAACTTATTATCATGCGCAATATACTCAGCCCTAGAAGCTTCAATCACCATGCGTTCCATCTCCTTCTCAGTGAGCTCAACATCTGAGTAGAAGCGTCCTTCAGCAAGAAGCGCCTGAAATGTGACCATTTAGCCAACTAAAAAATCCACATGAAAGCCAAGTGTATGGAAATCATTCAAATATAATTGAACTTTAAGGTACTTAACGTTATCAATCTGTTGCTCCTGTTGAGCTTTAATTGCAGCTTTTACATTATCCTTGTCGATGTTTTTCTGCAGGAAAAAAAAACATATATACATGAAACTAATAGATAGGTTGGCGAAGAAAGAACATTATCATATATCACAGACTACTGAAACAACAGTCTAAGAAAAATATAAAGAATAATTTCAACTACATAACCTAAAGCACTATTGCTGTAGCAGATAACAGATTGATATCATATTTCCCGACCACTAGAATGACGGTTTAAGGAGACTACCAACTTATCTCCTTACAGGAGCAGAAAGCAGATAACATGTTTGTTTGCAGATTAAAAAGTATACCCCTCGCAGAGAGCTAAACCCAAGCCCAGCACCAACTGATAATCGGCGAGGATCAACAAGGGAGTTGTAGTGATTTCCATGATGATAACTGAGACGGATAGGAGGGGTATCTGAGTTATAACTTCCATGGAACGTGTTCATTGGTTCTGCATCAGTAAGTTCCACAATTTAGTGCAAGAAGTCAACAGACACAAGTCCGTAAAGCTGAGCATTACAATCACCAATCTTATTACAAAAAGAACAGTCAAAACTCAAAAAGAGAATTTACCGATGCTGTAAGAATATATATGGATAGGGCGATTATACATTTCAGATAATGCTTGGATTTCCACGTTGTTGCCGTAGACCTACAACCAAGTAATGAAAACATAACTCCAGTTGTTCTAACAAGGAATTGAGAAACAAAGAAAGATATGCACACAGATAGATAATCGATAAGCAAAACACCATCCACCAATGCGACAGATAGCAAAAGCTCTAACAAGAAATGGATATTTTCAGTCCATGCGAGTTCTTTAATCCAGCCTTTTGAAAATGAAGTAATCTAAGAAAAATCAAGCAGAAATGATTTGAAACCAAACCCCTGTGCAGGTACACTAAACCCATCCTTTCTCCCTCAGAATGGGGAAAGAGAAGGGAAAAAGTAGACATTCATTCAATGCCAAAACGCAAAACCTAACCACCTCAACGTCAAAAGAAAGAAGAGCCTGAAGATAATTGGAAATACAATGCATGAGTTAATCATATGCATTATAAAGAAATTAGCAAATAACTAACAGTAGAATGTAGATGTTAAGAGGTTCAAGCAGTTTGAAAATATTCAACAAAAAACTATAGAAAAGTGAATTCATACAGCGTAACCATATTTTTTTCCACTGGGAAACCCCTTCATCATTTTGTGCACTCACTCATGTTGGACTACATGCAGTTTAGAATAGCACTAAAATTATCTCTGACGACAATCATCTACAAAATAGCATCATCCTAGCTAATACTTTCAAGTCCAAATAACATTTCTTACAGTTGTGTGTAACAAGTGCTCCAATTCTGCTTGCGACCGGTTAAGACAGAAGCAGCAACACGATTCAGATAGATAATTGCTGAATAATCACATGACGTACCTTGTCTCTCCTTTTTCTCTTGCAATAGGATGTGAATCCTTCAGTTATGAACTGAGAGAAGTGGTCTCTTTCGCGCTCCTACAAAAAAAGATGCTAAACATATAAATAAAGATATAGCAAAATAAGTTATTAGGTGGTGCAAGAAATACATATAAATGATAAAGACTGATGAACCAACTTATACGTGATAAACTCTAGTTGAGTGATCAGACACATAATGATAGTCATAATATTCTTGTATTTTCACCAGTAAGTTGTCAGCATCAAGGGAACATGAGGATATGAAATTATGCATCAAGCACATCACATTTAAACAAAATTTTCGACACTGTCCTGTTAAATGCAAGAAGCCGACACGATGAAATGGAAACCAAACAATAACAATATGCACATGTACCACCCACCCTCTACATCTTCCATCACCCCTGCTCCCAACAAGAAGAGGCATAGGGTGTGTTTGGGAGAAGGACGATGCTTGTCATGGAAAATGCTTACCAAGAAATAAGTGGTTTTTTTACTTATTTTCTTGTGTTCGGTACAGAAGCAAAAAAAAACAAGTTATCCTAGAAGCACTATTTTGTATACAATCTAGAAAAATACTATGGGGGTGAGGGTGGGGGTGGTGGAGATGAGGCTACATGAAGGGGTGAAGATAAGATAGGGAGGACACGCAATGGCGTACACAGGATTTTTTGTAAGCAGTGTTGATATTTTAAAGTAAATAAATGAATGAATGATATAACAACATTATATTGACAAAAACTATTTAAAGCATACTAATAGAACTTAAATCAAGTAAACTACTACAACTTATTAATTCTGTTTTGGACAAGTAATTGAAGTTCTATGATAGGATACAAATTGTATTTTAGTTCAACTGGTTTATATTTTCTTAATTTGACTAGGAATTAGAGGTTGGAGGGTCAAATCCCCACAACATTTACTTTTATCTGAAAAAGCCCCAAAAAAATAAAACCTAATTTTGGGCTTGGTGAGGATTGAACTCGACCACACTTGAGAGAATGACTCTTCCATCCGCACAGTAAACCAACGAGCCTAGGAAACTCACTTGTTCAAGTTGTGTCATTAATATTATTTCTACTTATATTCTGATTTTTTCAGATTCTTATATATATATATATATATATATTACTAAAAAGTTTTAACGAAGCAGTGTTGATCGACACCCCTTGACATATGTTGGGTCCGCCCCTGAGGACACATATCAATGTGAAATGACACTTGAGGGACTTGTTTTCCATACTTCCACTAGGAAAGTCATTTTCATCATTTGTAAGGAACTTGTTTTACTAGGAAAAATGTTTTCCAAGAACATGGAAAATTGGACCTCCATACCAAACACACCAATATAACCTTAAGCCTCTTTGTTTTTCTTAGCACTACAACTATAATATAATTTTTAAATTTAACCCCCATTTGGCTAGGTGAGGTTTGATACCTAAAATAACTGCAGAAAGGGACCCTCAACTTCTAAGGTACATGGATTGTGGACTTCCTTCCACTAGAGTCTAGACCATTAAAATAGCGGAAATGGTTAGAATCCTCTTAACCATTATTTACACATCCCTATTACCACAAAGTAACCCCAAAAAGAAAAACCTAAAGCTCATCCTTGACCCTTGCTTCAGGAAGAATCGTACCCAGACCACTCAAAGGATAGTATAAGGGGGTTATTTTAATGATAAAAGAAAGCTAATTGATCCAGGTAGAAGATAAAAAGAAGTTGGGGAACAAGTCATGAGAATTATCATTGAGAACAAGCCCATCAAAGAATTCTAGTGGTGAATAAGCTAGCAACAACCAGTAAAATGCTACATCAAAAAACTAGTTGTCCCTTTTTTCTTGGGATAAGCGTTCCTTTGCATTCTAATCAGTCAATTAATCAAATAACCAAGACCATCCCAATTCTAATCTGTATTCATTTTGCTCTATATAGGAGGCATGTGATGGGAACGTCTATCCAATTTTAGACTACACTTGAATGCCAATGCAGTGCATGCCAAGATGATCGTGCCCAACAGATTTAATGTTTAAAGAGTTCACCAAAGGCAAATTTTTAGATGGGTGGTCAACCTACTATAATCCTAATCCTCTAGGTTCTACAAAACAATTTGCTGCTATAGATGGTTTTATCAAATTTACTTGATATTTTCAAATATTTTATCATGGATTCCAATCGCTAACTTAAATGTAATTCAATTATTAATTGATGTTTCCAGTATTATATTCTCTTTTACACAGAATACATATAAGGACCACTCATACTCAACTCTCTCCTGAGATCTGAAAGAAAACCCTCTCTTAAATGTGTAGGGAGTGGCTATAAGACGGGAACATGGAAATTTCATGTCTACACCTATTTATTTATTTATTTTTCTCAGGAAAACAAATATTACATACGTCTATACTTAGTTATAAGATTCTCTCACCAAATCTACAATACAGCTCTGCACAAGTGCAGGTGACTTGGAAGGACTTGAGCAGTTACAGGACTCAATGACGGATTTAGAGGACAAGCTATGAGTTCACAGGTGGGTACCCGTAAGCATTTACCAGGACCTTGTATATGTTGTAAGAAACATACTAAAAATCTATGAATATATAATTGTAAACCCGATTATTATTACATGTTATAACTTGAGATTTCGTTGGAACCATAAACATCAATCCTGGATCGATCCGCCTTTGACAGGACTCTACTCTCAACTCTCAAAATACACCATTAAATTTTATTTTTTTATGAAGTAAGGTGTTTCAGTACTGGCATCAAGTAGATGCAAAGAGTACAAAAGTAGGAGTGTTAGCTCCATACATGATGTTATGCTTTAACCAGGGAGCTAACCATAAAAACCCAAAAATAAATACACCACTAAAAATATTATGCACAAATCATATAATGAAAAAATTTGTAGCACCAGCCGAGGGAAAGAAGTTACTTCAGTTCAGATATAAAGGATATGCAACACAGGACATCTCAGCATGCCAAGAACCTACTACATATAGACATATAGGAAACCAATCTGGCTCTCAAATTAACAGATGCGTATTTGTTTCCACGGTAGATGCTTCTACAGTTGTTCTGTCAGTGCACTCTTTCTATCCTCAATTGTACCAGGCCACCGTCACCCACATTTTACAATTAAAAATCAACAAGGAGAGAACCAATTAAACTGGTGACCCTCTAATGTAAAACCAATATGATAGATTCATCTCCCCGTCTAATAGCATGTTAAAACAACACGCTTCTAAATGAAACCAAAATTAAGTGAACAAAATTCTAAACCTACCAAAGAAGAAAAGAAAGTCAACAAATAAAATCGCATTTATACAGAGTGTTCTGTACAAAAATTACCATGTAGTCGATGCACATCTGCCTGACCAAATCATAAGCTTCAGAATCACCATATACTTGGTCAGCAACTGCACGGAAGAGGCAGTTCCCATCTTCACGCATTTTCTTAACTTCTAAGCCTTTGGCTCTTCTGATATCAATTTCAAACTGGTGCTCTCTCTCCTGAAACAATATGAAAATTGTCAAGTTCTCAAATTTCAGATATGTGCAACAGTTTTTGATAGAAGGATAATTGTAACTTGTAAATTATTAAATAAATCATCCTTTACTCATGCTAAACTACATGAGCAGAATGACCATTCCAACACTAACTAAATGTGATGCATAATTTAGCGCAGGGGGAATGGTATTGCTGATAAAATGTGCTTAAGAAATCAACCAATAATCAATTATATTCCTATAACGGATAAGAGGAGCATAAACTGAAGCCTTCATCAATTTCTACTAGATAAGTTTTTGGACTTACCACATCATTGCGTGAGGATCCAAAGTTGGGATTCTGCTCATCTGCGCTATTATAACCTTCACTTTCGCAGTGTGACCGTGGAGAGGATGGCCTAGATCCAGTAGGTGAAGTCCTAGTTGACACATTGGTCTGCCCAACAAATTCCCTAGATGATCCTATCCGTACTGCATTTGAACTACCTAATGAAAATTTCCTTGGGCTATGATTTAGTGAAGCAGGTTTAGGAGGTGGGACAGGAGGTGGAGGAGGAGGAGGTGGACAAGAACTACCTTTAGGCTCCAGCAGAGAAGTACCTTCATTTTCCGCTACCTCAACTCTTAAACCACTAGATCCTTTTATGGAGTCCCCACAGACAAAAGCACCATCACTTACCTTCTCATTGTCAACAATCTTTTTTTCAGGGAGGCTTCGGTCACAGCTAAAACTTTCTACTGAAGCATCATCACCATCACTTTTGTGATTGAAGGAACCAACTGAAACATCATCCAAGACAATTGATTCTGGAAACTCTCCCACCAACTCATCATCTTTCAGAGCTGATGACACTTGACTAGTGCTAGAAGCCTGTGGCTGTGATGAAGCTGAAGAAGAAGCAGATGATCCAGGGAGTGGCACTGACGACCTGTTCTGGTTTGACGACGATGATGAAGACCCTGTAGAACCTCTTTGAACAAGTATCCGTGTCATTTTTGCTGCCCTTCTTCAACTAGAGACCCACAGAACAATCACTCCGCCTTAACCCAAATTAGAGAAACACTTTCAATTTATCTCGCTTCCTGGCCTTTGGGGCGGTCACACCAATACCTTTACTGAATGATTTCTTGCAGCAGCTTACTTCCCTTTGATCCTCGCGAGCTACTTTCTGCATTCCCCTAAAAATTCTCATGAGAACTTCACTTCCAAAACTCTTTTTTGAAACAACAAGGCCTGTTCTCTATATGTTCCTTAAAATTTCCCAAAAGTAAGCCACAACCTTAAAGCTGCAATTAAGATCATTTGATCATCAGCATCAACTATTTCTCAATCCCAAAACAAATTGAGACAAATACACTAATACTCTTAAACCATTCTCCTCTTTGGACCCAATTCATTTCAAAGCTAAAAAATTTGTCAAGGATTCTACAATTTTATTAAGATCTCACATTTATATACCAAACTAAAACAGCCGTGGCATATAAAATAGACGTTCAAGACAATAAATATGAGAAAGAAAATCCCAGAACCATCAAATAAATTCAATACCCAAGTGACAAATTAGAAATAATATCCGATGATCAAACCATAATTTTTCTAACCAAAGGCAAATCGACAGTAAATAACCAATAGTGTACGGACACAATCGATAAGATGAAGACGCATTTCAACAGAGATGGGGCAAGAACTTACCAATAGAAAACCCTAGAGTCGACTCGAGCCGAATTACTGGATTATGAGAGACCGAATTGAAGCAGAAATTGAGAGTGATTAAGGTTTATAGTATGTAATCTGTGAAGCGGATATAGGAAAAAATTATGTAATTACCTTCCAGGCGAAGGAAGAGAGAACAAGAGGATGAATGGACACGTCACTGGGAATTTTACCATTGTTACGGTCAAGTGCTTTACACATGTCGACTAGTGGAACCCTCACTGGCCACTGCATTACTTTCACGTTTGACTAAATTTCATAAATACGGGATATAGGGAAATGAATATGATGCCTTAAAATTTCATATTTGTTGTTTTATTTGCTTGATATCTTTCTATTTATTTTTTTAATTTATCAGAAATAATTTTTCTAATCCATAAAGATAGGGATAAGATTTATATAAATATTTTCTGAATGTAGACACCAAGTTTTAAATAGAGCACTTGGTATGCTATTGTTGTTGGTGAGCAGGGTTAAGCCGCAAAATTATTATAGTGTTTATATTGCCTTTCGGGGTTGACCCACTATTGTCATGTTAGAGGTCTCAAGTTCGAGATCTCTGCTGGCATTTGAGTTGAGCTCGTTGCATCAAGTTTGCCTAGTATGGATTACGTCTCTTGTGTGGTTTGTGAGTTATTATATAGGAGCGGAGTTTTACCATATGCGCATCCAAAAGATAACGGCTGCGGGTTTTCTGTTGTCGTAAAAAAGAAATTATAGTGTTCATATTTTAACTTTTAAATAATGATTCTACGTGCATAATCATTTTCTTTTTTCAATTTTGAAACCGTATTTTGTCATTAAGTTTTAGAATTAAATGGAGACAAGATTGAAATTGAAATAACGTCAAATTCCTAAGAAAAAGTAGATAAATTACAGAAGTGAATAAGCAAATTGATGTCCAAAAACTCGAAAACAATAGAGATGCATGCAATTAAATTACAACAAAATCAAAATGAAAGACACCAAATCCAAATTTTAAGGAAAGCTAAGCACAACAACACCAATTCAGCAAATGTCCTAATTATGCCTTCGTAGAGTGACAGCAGAGAAAACAACAAGGATGATGAAAATGAATGCTGCAATAAAGGACGCCACCACTGCGCCGCTCACTCGCTGGCAGAAATCTCCAAACTGTTGGCATATCGCCACCCATTGTGTGGTGGAGTTGCCGTTATGTGCTAAGTACACTATGGCAGCAGCCGCAGCTGCTGCGGCTGTAGTAAATGCCACCATTACCTGCAACATTAAAAATAGCTTTTCAAATGCCCCTTTTAATGTTGTTTGTTAATCAAATGGACTAAATTTGAACAGTTCAAAATGAGTTGAACCTAACAAGAAATTTTGAATGCCTCTTTCGAATTAGTAAGAAATTTATGGTGTGAACAGAACATTTGCCTGAATTAAGTTTAATCAAAAGCTGTGTAAAACACATAACAGAAAAGTAATCTAGTTTTATTTTAATTACCGTATCAAGAATTAAAAGCACAAGTTTGGCTCCAACTAGATGAGGTCGAACAATGCAAACAATGGAGAAAGGCAGAGACAGGACAACGTATGCACTTGCAATAGCATTTGCCACCACAAAATACCTGAATAAAAAAAAAAAAATCAATCAAATACACTCAAATATTAATTATACGCATTTGAAGTTGAATTAAAAAATAAACGTACGAGAAAGCGGGGAGATCATCATAGCTAGCTTGGAACTGAAAGAACTGAGTGAAAAGAGGAAGAGTTTCTTCAGTAGTTCCCATAGTAGTTGCTGCAGCGAGAGTAGTGACAAGGGCACAAAGTCGCAAAATAAAGTCGAAAATGCTAACTCCTCTTCGCCATCCTCCTTTCTGATTATGTGAAATGGTCTTTGTAGTAGCTATAATTGGTGCTGCAGAAGAAGATTTTTCTGTTTCAGACACGTTAATTGCTGTTTCATAGCTAGTAGATTTTGAATCCATAATTAGTACTATATGCTTGTAGAGGATTGTATTTGAGAGAGGTTCTTTAACAGATCAAGTAATAACAACTTTTTTGCGTTACAAAAGAAATATGTGTAAATAAGGGGGATGTATGTATGTAAGATTATATAAGTTACTGTTATTTGCGTTATGAATGAATTATGACAAGTTCTGGAAATATATATACGAGTCTGGTGGGGGTGGGGGGACATGGATTAGTTTGAATGCAATGGTTGAGAATTGTTAAATGAAGGAGTTGTTATAAAGAGAATTCATCAACTTGTAAAATAAAAATGTTGAAGTATCTTTCTTCATTGAATATGAAAAGCAAAACTAAATGATAATAAATGCACTTTGGGAGCAATAAGTTTGGCTTAATGAACATTTTTTTCTTGTAATAAATAATATGGGAGTTATTTTACGAGAATTTTGACTCAATCACATTATAATTTTTTTGTTACATAAAATGACATTTTTCATCTTTATATACTAATGAACTTAATAATACCATATAATAAAATTTAATCATTCTAAAAGTTAGAAGAATATTTCTAAACTTTTTAGTGAAAGTAGGGAAAACGAGTTCCTAAAGTGGCATTCCATATTTGATTGTACCCTCTCAAACTACCTCACACTCTCAACTAGGTCTGTGTACTCTCTACCCTCTCCAACTCCATTTGTAGAATGAATTTCACTAAATATGTTATTTATATTTTTATCGTGTGCTTATTTCCCCTTTTTATCAAAACGTTTGTCGTGTTTCTGACTGAAAACTTGTTGGTGTCATGGCTTTAGCCTAGTTGGTGAAGAAACCTAAAAGTAGTGACTGCTTTGTATTTGTCAACTCTTTGTAGCTGTTGCACTTCTGTTTGAACTTTAAAATAATGGGAAATAAGGCAATTGACAGATAAACATTCTCAAAAATCTGATGGAGCAGTTCCTTTCATGTTGGGATTTAGGTTTTTAAGAGGAACAAAGTGGAGCAGTTCACAAAATCCACTCCATTAGAATAACACACAACAAACACACTATTTTGACTTTCCATTAGTAGTTTATTTGTTGACAGTATATAGCTTTTCTCACTTTTGCATTGTGAAAAGATGAAAATAATCAAAGAAATTAAAATGAAGAAAATGATTCAACCTTTCACATTCAAATGCTCTCAATAGCTAGATTGCCAATCAGTCTAACCAAAGGAACAGGACATTTTGTAACAATATCCAACCTAGTCAAATTTGAGCCATGTCCAAAAAGACACAAGCTGAGTATAGCAAGTTCTTTGACAGACAATCTTGAAGAAAGGAACCCTTGCCAGTATTTAGGATCAAGATCAAAGAAAGCATCAAACAATCTCCTAGTCCCTTTCAAATTAAGCTTCAACAATGTCTCCATCCCAAATGAATAACATTCTCTAACACATCTTCTATCCAAAGGCCACAAACCATTCCAAACTCTATGGTAAAGTTGAGACCCTCTTATCATCCTTGTTGAGCCAAGCCCCTCGACGATGGTTTCAGCCAGTACTGGTGCCAAAGCCATGCTCCTAGCTACCATGTACCCTGTCGATGGATGAACTATCCCCGAATTCCCACCAATAGCCATAACATTTTGAGGAATCCGCGGAAGTGGTCCTCCCATAGGGATCACACATTTCTCTTCCTCAATAACACTTCTCACTTTGATCCCCAAATGCCTTAATCTTGCCACCATCCTTCTTTTTACTTCCATATACGATAACACAGGACGACTCACCAAAGAAGTCTCCTCCAAGAAAACCAAATTCTTATCAAATGGCATTGCATACAAGAATGTTGGTTCTTTAGCATTATTCACCCTTAAATATGGCTCATTACCTAAATGAGAATCCCTCCAATCCATAAGCACCATTTTATCCAAATCAAATGGATGATTATCAACTTCTACTAAAACCCCATGAGCAATTTGATAACCATGGATTCTTGGCTTGTCATACTCTATAAAATCACTAGCAAAACCACTTGCATCAACAACCAAACTACCTCTTATCTTCTTACCATCATCACAAACAATTGAAGACTCAAATTCTTCGTGTTCCACTTTCCAAACCTTAGCTTTATAAAACTTCACTCTGTTTTCAACACAACTATTCAACAATCTCAACTTCAGCTTCTTTCTACTTACTCTACCATATGGTCTTCCCAAATACTTAGTTTTATGATCATTTATATGCACACAAGTCATAGGCCATTTATGATCTAAACAATCTTCCAATCCTAAATTCTCAAACTCATCAACCCAAACACCATAATTATTTGGCCACATGGAAAGTGGTGAAGGGTCAACACAACATACCTTAATACCATATTTAGAAACGTGTTCAGCTAGCCTGAGACCAGCAGGGCCAGCTCCGATGATGATCACGTCGAATTGAGCCCGACCTGAATTAGGATCAACCAATGAGATGTTAACATCAAAAGACTCTGGCTTTGATGTGGGTGCTAAATCAAGAAAGCTACAAAAAAGTTTACTGCTTTCGTTTCTAAAATGACATTTTCTTGATTTTTTTTTGGTGGTGGGATTTAGAGAAGGGGGATTTTGTTGGAAAATAGACCTGTGGGGTGTAGGAGAGGAAAGTAAAAGAGATGTCAAAGGCTTGAGAAGAGTTTCCATTAGAGAAAATGTAAAGATTGATAATGGTTAATTATGGAGGGAGGTGATATAGTGTAAGGAGGTGGAACTTGTAGAAATTGAAATACTGGACTAAAGAGGAGGAATCACTAAGCAATACAAAATATTGATGCTTTTGGGTACCTACTTTGGCTTATATAACAAAACAAACAAACAAACAAACAAAAAGGAAATGAAAAAAGAAGAAGATAGCTAACAAAGTGGAATCTTTACAAGGCTAATGAAAGCATTTTACCCCTTTCCCAATCCCAGTCCTGTTCTATAGTCTATACCTCACTTTAGGATTGTTTGGTAGGGGTGGGCCGATTTTTTTCATATTTGGTTGGTCAATTTTTTAAAATTCGATTTGAGTCACAGATCATTCAGTTTTCAATTCCAAAAATAAATAAATTTTCAGTGACAAGAAAATGAAAAATAATTTCTACAACTTTGAGGAAAATTTGTTCACGTGCCCAATTGCAAAACCGAATTCTTGCCAATCTGCACTACTTCGATACTAGTTATGCTACATATAGAAAATTATTTTCGGTGAACTTTCTCATAAAAATAAGTTTTATATTACCCAGCACTAACAAACATAGTGATGCATCTGTCTTGTAGTCAGTGCATGGACGGCAGGTACATTAGTGGACCTGGGCCCCTATAAAGACAATTTTGATTAATTGACAAGTAGAAACTGATCTAGAATTTTTGAATGCTAAAAAAAAGGTAATTTACTGGGTTATACATAAACTTTTCTATATAAATAAAATATACAATGTATTGATCAAAATTATTGAATTTTGTCAAACCCAAACTCAAGTTATCAAGTGATTAGACAAGTTGGTCAATTTCCAGTAGATCGAATGCTCATTGTGGAGAGGCAGAATTTGGCATCACGCCGTTCTCAGATCAATAAGAACGGGCACCAAGACAAGAAAGAAGGGTGCAGTCATGACACATATTTTTGACAACCCTAGTGTTAGGCAACTTTCGCATACCTCAACTAGTTTCACAAAATTCATTTCACCTCCTACCAACAACTACCAACAAGTACCAAATAATTCTATCCATCAAGGCTAAGACATATAGAAAGAAATTACATAGTGTTTTTTTGTCTATACTGAGATTTAAAAACGAGGCTTTATGATTCTCGATTAACCACTAGGTTGAACGCCCTTGGGTACAGTGAAGCCACGACACTTCCCTACCCAAATCAATACTTCTCCTGTACTAGGAGCATCAGAATTATCTTAGTTTTTGGGAAAAGGAGATACAAAACTTGGAATTTGCAAATTCCAAGTTCTTGGAGGATATACACTCTTAACTCAAAGGCAATCCACTTTCTAGGCATTAGAACTCTTAAAATACCTCCCACGAACTATTTTTTTTTGCTAAGCAGTATCCATACACATGTCAAAACTCTCAACCACCATACATTTGAAAAAATGGTACAAAAGGTAAGTCACGGCACAACAATATATTTACAAACAGGCACGGAAGACCTTACACTTTAGAGTAATTTAGAACTCCACCAGAACATTTACAAATGAGAAAGGCGACGGGCCTTGTCAACAACAATACAAACCTTATCATTCTTTTCCGCACATGTACTTCTAAAGGTGCCAGAACAAGAATCTGCTGGATTGATTATACAATAACCTTTCACTCTGATGATATAGTTCATCTAACTGTATTTGGAAATATGAACCACAGTGCGGCAAATATGGTGCTCCTTTTCAGAGAATTCATGATCTGCAGGAAGGTAGAGTGGTGCCTCCGCAACAAGCAGCAATTATCAAGTAAAGGAAGAGCACAATCAGGCATGTTAACAAACCCCTGTCATGAGAAAGTTACGAAGCTCAGATTTACGAAGATATAAGACCAAAAGGCTTCAAACTAAGAACTTTCTTGGACAAGAATGTTGCAAATCTTGATGTAATTAGAGTATTACACTAGTTGAACTAAAGGTGAATTACATCCTCCAACAGTCATATTTCATAAAGGAACTCACACAAGGTTGATAGAAGTATCTAACAGGCACCACAGGTGCAACACCAACTAAGACGACTGAAACAAAGGCCAAGCTGTGGCCTATACAATGAGTCTGCTCTTTAACATGCTAATTTTGAGCCTTATTTAACTCACCCAACATTAACCAGTTCGTACAGAACAAAATTGAAATTAATTGAATCAAGTCCTCAGCTATCAATGTTGTTCCGTCTTCAAGCTAAAGATTCATGACTAAGAGTATCATAGTGAATCCCAATTCAATAATCCATCCATGCAGAAAATTGGATGTATCATATTGTGGAGAAGATAGTTTTGGATCATATTTGGACATTGATTATGCAGAATCAATCTTTATGTGTTGGATTTGGATGAGATATCAATTTACATACAATTCAATTTATGAGTTGAATTGTTGGATACAATAACTAATATGCAATCCATTAACAGTTTCTTCTCTTTCCTTTCCCATCTCATTTTGTCTAGTAGTTTCCTTTTTCTCAGTTATGTCTGTCTTTAGCAAGCTCTACCTATGTGAACTTGCACACATTGTCGGTCCCAAGCACGAATGAAGGAGGAAGGTTGTGGTAGGTTGACTACAGACCTTAAACCTAGTCAATTTATGATGACTCCATAAAACATCGTATATGTAGGAACGTGCACAACCTAGGAACATGTTATACTGCTACTGGAGTATGATGAAAAATGGATAAGGGATTATCATAATATTGTCTGGATATGAGGGGACAAGGAGCAATGGTTCCAGCATCATGGATGGATGTCGGCAAACTAGTCCACCACATCGACTAGTTTGGGATTGAGACATAGTTTTTTTCCATTGTTGTGCATCTGTTTATATCAAATGACTGGAAATGGGGGAGCCTAAATAGCACTGACTAGCTACTGCCCGCTGCAATCGTGTTTTGATAATCACCACTCCAGCAGCTGGGGAAGCTTTCTTAACTCCAAAAACCCAATTAAAGCACGTTCTTAAAGTAAAAAATAAATATGTAATACAAGAAAAAGTAACTTCAAACACAGACAGAAATTTTACGTACAAACGAACTGACTTTTTTCAATTAACTTAAAGATTTTAACCATAAATACTGTGTCAATCATGTTCAAGTTCAACCTATAAAGGTGCAGTTTCACGTTTCTAGTCAATCTTTCAAATTTATTTTTTGATTGTTCTTTCTCATCAAATTTAGTAACTACTTTTCTAATGGAGTACTAAATTTCAACATTTCCAATTCCTGAACAATAACATATTCATCCATATGTTTTCTGAATGATGAAAATATTTGTTCATAGCCAAAATCAAAACTAAAATAATGATTAACATATTGCTTTGCCAGCTATATTTAATTGTCTAGTTAAAAACTTTTCAAGCCTAAGAAGGGCAAAGTGTTCAGTTTGCACTGCGACTAGCTTTAGAGCTTAAGCACACCTTCAAATATACGCCTTCAGCAACACTAATGTCACAGCATTATTAGCAGAGAAAGTTGGCCTCATTACAGCAAGTATTGTCAGGGTATACATAATTTGAATTGACAGTGTTCTGAGCTTGAAACTTGTGAGTGAGTCACTTTTTTAGTTGATGTGGACTACGTCTATAATACTTTGTAAAAGATACTTACAGGAGCTTCGCGTTTTTCATCCAAAGTGCTCTCCTAAGGCGCTTCGACTGTTTCCTGAAGTGAAATGCATTGTCTTGCATTGTTCCTGTTTTGTCAACGAGTAGCTCAATCCGATCCCCTCTTTCAAGTATTTTCTCAATATTATCAACCATGATGGTGCGTATCTGGATGTACATTGAAGTAGTTTCTTGTACTTTTAGAATAGTTGCAATACATGAAGGAGTGGGGGATTTTGAAAAAAAGGATGCAACAGTAGCATATCACGATGTAAATGCACTATAAAAATCATCAGCCAAAAAGGTAAGAATTGAACACATGCAGCAAAATAATGCAATAGGACCAGAATCATAACTAGGTAACGCAATAGGGTATAATATTTCTTTGCTTTTTCTACAGCAACTTACATTGTAAGATAAAACTGTCAATTTTTTTACTGCAGGAAGACATCAAATGGTCATAAATGGTATTCCCTCCATTTCATTTTCCATGGTGGTGTTTGACTCAGTTTAGAGTTCAGAAAATAAAAAGAGACATGGCAAACATTACTACCCTTAGAGCTTGTCGTCTTAAACATGACATAACATTTCTATGGCTATAAGAGCATGTCACCAAAGTCAAAATGAGAAGTATAAAGTTAGAGAGTTTCCTACTGAGAAAAATTTATATTTCACAAAGGTGATTGATTGGCCCTGCATGAGATGTTAGGATCATTAATTGCTTCTCGAGTTCTATGAAGTGGAGATAAAAGCCAGACAGTATTTGAAGAGGCATTCAGATATCAAAGGATAAGTAAGAGTCAAGGGAAAGGAGAAGTTATTTTAGCAGTGATTGAATATTGGAAAATCATCAAAAATGATTGAGAGTTCAACACTACAAATTATCTTAATTGAAACTTGATGCATAACTGTTCTGTAGGAGCTTATTTAGTTTCCAAGAATATAAAACCATTGATAATTTAATAAACTGTGGATATCTTGAAGAGTTAATGCATGCATCCATAGACACAATACCTGAAGCATATAAGACGGATAAAACAAAAGACAAATAAAAGGAAAATAAATGAAGATGAAACAAAGAATCCTTAAGCTTCACGCGCTTTGGCGCAAGTAAACAGAAAAAATACTTGCCTCACCAACTTCTCCTCTGACACGATTTAGTGTATCTGCACTTGGATTACTTGAAAAGAACTCCATTTGCTGATGCAAGACCCTTGAGAATTCATCATTCATGGAATAGGCAGGAGCGTAAGAAGCCACCTTACCATAGTTCTTCATGAACCTCATCTGAATATCCTCCAAGTATGAGAACGGAATCCTCCCTAGAACAGCATTCTCCATTAGTGGCAGGAGTGAAGGATAACTCAAATGACTAACAGAATTTTCAGTCCTTAGCAACAGATATCCATAAAATATCAACTCATAAGTTTTCCAATGCCAACAATGTTTCTTTCAGGAAGTGCTGAAAGATGCTCGTTAAAAAAAAGTGTGAAGAGATGAAACTAGGAAAGTCAGAAAGGCATCTGTGAAATTTGCAGGTGGAAATAGGACAATCAAGGGTGTATTTGGGCCAACCAGGAAATGAGAAGACACTAATTAGCTTCTATATGATCTTTGAAGACACAAAAATTGGTCCTTTCTGATAACAAAGAGCGCTAAACCAAAAACACAAACACACACATAAACATGGTTTAAGTTGAGGGAAACAGTGACCAAATGCTAAATGAGCATCTGCTCATGGAGCCATTCAGGATAAAGTTAGATACAGATCCAGAATTTAAAGTTCATGAATTAGATACTTAGTGGATTTCTTAAAATGACCTAATCTGGAAACAGGTTTAATTTGTTTCTAGCTCTACAGTTCAGATTAACTTAACAACTGGAGAAATAAATTGATTGACAAAAAAAGGGACCTTCACACAAAATCTACAACAGAGACGGAATTTATACTCACTTCCAAAGGTTTCGTTAGCCATACAAAGGAAGGTGATTCCATTTGATCGGAGTATATGGAAGATGTATCGATCCTGAGAGAAACAAAGCCTCGATTCCGTTTCATCTGGAAGCTTCTCCAATATCCGCCGCGCCACCGCCCCGGTGTTCCCCGTCACGGCACTGAACTCCGCCAACACCGTTGTGCCTCTCGCCACAACTGCATACACTATCGCCATTTCTCTCTCACACAGATACGTATCGAAAAAGTGTAGAGATTCGAATTGTAGACTGGAAAGTCTACGGAGGTTTTGATAAGGACACACAAGATAGGACGGACATCAGCATTACCTGTCATATTATTTTCTAATAACTACAGTTTACACCCTTGAGTTCTTGTTTCTCACACATGACCCCCCCTCACCCATCCTTTTACTACACCTTCGACTAAGAGAAAAAAGATTATTCAAATCCATTGTTTATGATAAATTATAACATTAATTAATCTTGATTAGTGAGCATGATTGTATATAAGCATATGTTAATTAATTTACAGAGAATTCTCTATGATTGCAAATGTTTCTTAATAAATATGGATATAGTGACCAACAAGGATTGTGGTGGAGTGATAAATATTTTTTCATTTTTAATCGGAGATCTCGAATTCGAGTCTTTGAGTACATAGTCACATTTATTAGGGAACGTTAAAGGCCTAGCAATAACCGGAGAGTCCAAATACAAAGATAGATACCTAAAATGGATATCTAACACCATGAATAAGCTCAAATTGATCATCCTATGGCTAGTTAAGCAAAGCATATACCAATAAAGAAATGTGGGTTTAAGCAAAAAAAGGAAATGTGGGTGAGTGAATTCGCTAGAGTTAAGAAGAAGCGTTAATACTCCTTTTAATTCATAGTATTTTCAAGACGGTTGATAGGTAAATATTTTTAGATATGCTTAGTCAAAACAATTACTACTTTCTTTGTCCATTTTTACTTGTTCATATTTGATTTAACATATTCTTTTAAAAATAATAAATATAAAGGTAAATTACTATATTACTAATATTTATATAAGTCATCTAAATATTAGAAAATGAATAGTAGTAAATAATGATAAGAGCAAATAAATATATAAAATAATAAAGTATCTCTTAAATGTACATTTATTTTTACAAGTAAGAGTAGACGACTGGTGTAATATATTGGTTTTCAATAAGAATAAAGCCTACGATCATGTAGTTAGTAATATTGAAGTTGTTGAATAGTAACCTATGATCAACTTTTTAAGTTTTTTACCTTACCTATTTCTGGTGGGAATTTATGAATTGCATTTAATGACACTTGAAGAAAACTTATTCAAATTGTTCAATATTGCATTAAAGATTAACCTTGAAATGTTTATGATATATATCTTGCAAATGAAACAAAAGAGGCATGTAATGTACTAACTTTAATCCAAAAGCAAATATTAGCAACAATAATACCAAACATTAATTAAGTTGCAACACTTGCACATATACAACCACTTTTTGCAAGATATATAGTACTAAACATGATCATTAACTACACAATATTCTACAGCCAAACCTATATAAACATAAATAGACATATGTTTATATATTTAATATTCATATATAATACCATCGATCTCATACATGTCAAAGATATATCTGAGACCTTTCTTCCAAACAACATAATTATGACATAAATAGACAGATGCAGGTGTACTTTAGAAAACTAATAAGTCTTGCATGCCATTTTCTCTAATATCATGAGAAGATTAGCTAGAACACACTAAAATACTATATACAGACATACATACTTAAGGTATCCCAATGATGGGGAGAAAAGGGACATAGTAGCTAGTTGGTGCAATTCCCCATTCTTTTGGCACTGGTAGATCAATAGTCTTGGATGAACCAAACTCATCATTACATTTTCCATTAGCATTCTTGTTGGATGAAGGGCATTTTGTGTAGAACTTTAAAGGGTTAGAGATAGTGTAGGAGTTATCATCTTCTTGAGACTTGACAATATTGGGATCTGTTTGCTTTCTTGAAATAAAGAGCTGATTAGGACCTCCAAGGATCTTGGCATAGCATTTGTTTGTTGGAGTAAAAGGAAGTTTTGTTTCAAAAAAGCCATCTTCTTCTGTTGTAGCCATAGTCAATGTTTTCACCTGACTACACTTCACTGAAACCTTTATTCCTGGTCAATTTTGAAAAGTATGGTCAAAATATAATACAATATTCAAGACTTAGCTTGCGTTTGATCATAAATTTAGTCGAAACTTGAAAAAAAGAGTTTTTGAAGTTAATTTGTTGAAAACAGTTTTTCAGTTGTGTTTGGACATGCACTTTGTACTTGGAAAAAATTTGAATTTTTGTGAGTGAAGGTGAAATTTCACCCAACATACCAGTTTTTGGAACTATTTTCTTGAAGACATATTTTCAAAAACTGACCAAATTTCATGAACAAACAATATTTTCAAATTTATGGACCGGGAGAGCTTAGTTTCTATTTTCCTAAAAATATATGATAGCATGCAATATCCTTTAAGCCTGTCACGTTAATGTTTGGTATGATGAAAAAAATAAAAAAAAATTATAAAATTACTTTTTGGTGTTATATTACTTACATTAAAGTGAGGAATATGACTTTTGTCACTTACATATAGAAAACATTTTTTTAACAAACAGTATAGCAACTCCTACCATGTATCACTTGTTTCACTCAACACTTAAACGTTGTTTCCAAAATCTAACACTATGAAATTATTCTACGTTTAACATATGTCATCTAACTACTTTTCTACGGAAAAAAGAAAAGTATTGATCAAAAAAGAAAATTTACCTGAGAGATCGATATGTTGACTGCAGTCTAGGCAAGTAACAGAACCCTTCAAGACATAGCAAGAAGAAAACTGAAGTGTGGCAAGAACCAAAGTGATGAAGAGTGCAAATCCCAGCTGATATGATGCCATTTGATTAAGCTTGTGTTAGGCAGCTATAGCATAAAGTATAGAGTGTAGTGAAAATAATTCTAAGTGGTGGATGTTGCAAAAAAGCATTGTAGTATAAATAAAGGAGCAAGTAGTTCATGAAAAACAATAAATGAAAGGGTCCACAGGGCCTGTTATGGTAGTTGGAAACACTGAATTAACAAATGCAGGCTCTTAAATTCTCTTTAGGGTCTGTTTGGAAAGCCACATGGTAATTGAATTTGGTGTAATTACTAGGGTAGTAATTATCAGCCTAGTAATTATACAATCTGATAATTACGTTGGCCTGTTTGTTTGCCACAGTGTAATTACAGTGTAATTTCCTTTGTCCTGTTTGGTTGGACGAATGTAATTACTCAGTTAAATTTTAAAATAAATCAGATTTTAAATAAATAATATTACTACACAGTTAAAGCCATGATTTATTAAAACCAAACAGATCCTGAAATTACATAACCAGATGATTGTAATTGTAGGAAATATGTATAACTTATTGTTAAAATCGATTTTTTAATTTATTATTATTATCAGAAATTAAAGAAAAACAATAATTCTCATATTTATTTTAATCTCAAGAACTAATAGGAGAAAATACAAAGATCAAATTCATACATAATTTACCTAGACATCAAAATTTGAAAGTAAAATGAATCAAGAAAGAAAAAGCACAGGGTTTGTTGTTGTGCCGTTGTTAGAACTAAAAATGTCCAGACAAAAAGAAAGAAGTGACTTTTGGTATTCCAAATAAAAATATATTAAAAAAAGATAATATTGAAAAATTCATGTAATTACATGGTGTAATTACACTCAATTTCTTACCCTCCCTTGAGAATTGAGGAGTTTAATTACACCCATTCAATTATATATACCCAATTCCCCTCTTACCAAGTAATTACTTGGTTTACCAAATAGGACAAAGAGAATAATTACACCAATTCTCAATTCCATTGTGGCCTTCCAAACAGGCCCTTGGAGTTTGCTTACTTGTAGCTTCTTATATATAATATATAATATGTCACCAACTTTTTCACATAAAATTTAAAGAGGATGAGTGTTTTCACGATTCGTTCAAGAGTCGCTGTAACATAATTTAAAGATGATGTGACCAAATTTGAGTTATGATGATCAATTGCGCACCAACCCTCTGTGTTTTTCTTAGTAGGCGTTTGGTCGTGAGATAAAATCAACGGTTGGACATGCGATTTTACGTTGATTTCATCTCATAATTTCATATCATGAGATGTGATTTCATATTTTTCAAAAACCATGATATGAGAATTTCATATCATGATTTGAGATATTTAAATACAAAAATTAATCCACAAGTTTATATTTTGTTAAAACAACCCCACATTTATATCTACTAACAATTTATTTCATATGTAAATAAAATTTATAATCACATAATTACTTTTTAAAATTTATTATTCTCACCAACATAAAATTTATTATTGACCAACAAATGACTCAAAGTAACAATGTTGGTTCGTCTTCTTGGTCACATGATCGAGAAATGCAAGTTCAACATGAGGAAATTGTTCGTACTATGTGGGAGGACTATATTAAAGACTAGTACACTATAATTTATGTTCAATTTTTTTTTTATTAAGTTAAAGTTAGATGAAACGATTACTTAAGTGGAAAACAAATGGCTTTGTAATAATTTATCATGCGATTTTATAAAAAAAAAATTATTTGATAAGATTGAATAAACAATTGAGGTTATTTTAATAGTTTTACAACTTATGAAATTTTTGTGTTTATGAGAAAATACAACACAAAAATTTCATATCGCATGTCCAAACAAAACTTCAATTTCATCGCATGGCCAAACGGGCCTTAGACTAAAAGACATTGTGTTACGTTGTTACTGTTGAACAATATAAATCATGTTAATTATTTCATGCTACAGAAACTTAATTAGTCGTTTAAAAGAGAACGTCTATCTATTTCTTTTCTTTTTTCGATTATTTTTTTAATTCTAACACATGTCATGTTGGGATAAAATAATATGAAAAAGGACTCCCTACTTTAGCAGCTTAATCAAATTATTAACGGCGATTTGATGGACAGTTCGCGGCGCTTTTCGAGTCCGTTATTTGTGGCGGTTCGGATATTTCCAACCAAAAGCACCACTTAGATTTCCCAAATCTAACATATATTACCAGGAAAAAAAGAAGCTGGAAAATAAAGAGAAGATGCCCAAAATGGATGAGAAATTTTTATTGTGAAGGACCACAAGCTTGAGGCTCATGGATATACACCTGCTTTATATTGTGTAAATTCACTTTTGAATCTGAGAGTGAAGAATGTAAAGATCACCTTGCCCCCATTAACAAGACTACATGCTGCAAATATGGATTAACCAAAGATTTAGTATATCGACAATCTATTAAATTTTTCAATAAATTGAACACATGATGCAGGGTGTGTTTGGTATGAAGGAAAACAGAAAATGTTTTCAATTTTCTCATGTTTGGTTGGATTAAATGTTTTGAAAAATATTTTTCCAATTCAACTCATTTTCCTCAAAATTAAGGAAAATGACTTCCCTTCAAAACTTAAGGAAAACATTTTCCAAAACTCTCTTCCAACTTCAAATTACAATTACTTTTTTATTGAAAAAATCAATTTATTTTGTGTCTATCCTCAAATCAGCCCCCCAACCACCCCCCCTCCCCCCCAAAGAAAATATAACTTTAAAGCTTGTTTTTAAATTCAATTTATTTACCCCACCCTCACCCCTACCCCACCCCTCCCAAAAAAATATTAAAAATTGTTTTAAAAGATATTTCTAATTTCAATTTTTTATTTTTTT